>JACOMQ010007868.1:0-13594 GCA_014843705.1 Euphrasia arctica | reverse complement strand
CCCTATCGACGGAGCTTAGACCAGAGCCGCCGCCGGAAATTGAAAAGCCTAACCGATTTTCTCGAAGAAGAAACCCTATCAGAGAACTGAATCACGACTTAACAAAGAACAAAGAGAGGAATCAATTCCCGCGTACCTGTGAACCAAAGAAACGGAAGAAGATGGCCGGAAGTTGTCGCGCCGCCGGAGCTTTTCTTCTGCTGTCGCCTGCGCCAATTTCTCTCTGATAAACCGCTTTGGATAGAAAGTGATTTTGGAACGGCTTCTCAGAAGTTTAAATACGTGGAATCTGTAGAGGCGGGCGTGCGTTTTTGAAATTTGAAAAAGTGTCCTGTATTTAATTTGAAAAGACACATGGGCCCCTACAGAAGTCCCATCAGGCCCACTAGCCTTAGTGGCGGCAGAGAAGTTATCCGAGGATGCAGCCACCAGATAAAAATAGTTCCCATCTCGGTCGGGAGGGGCCTGTTCGCCCACAGCCGATCACACCCCTCCCGAGGGGCATTTGTTATGTCACTATTTTCATTATTATTATTTGTCATTATTATTATTGTCCTGTCTGGCCGACGGAGAAGATTGCAACCCGGTCACCGGCAGGGAGAGATGCCCGGCATCCGAGGGACTCGCCACGTCAGCTCGCCGAGGAGATCCGAGGTGCGAAGCCCCGCCGCGATATCTGCAGACCTCCGCCGAGCAGACCATCCACGACCCTCCTAGGATATCCCGCATCCGGGACGAACAGGTTTGAAGACCACCGGAGACAAAGTCAGCGAAAGTCATAGAGATCCGTTGAGCTATGTACAGGAAGGACGATTCAGTTGAGGGTTTCTCCCCGCTGGGTGATTCGGTGTGCTCGTTTGGAAAGGCGGCGGAGATGTGGGCTGGACCGTACATCAGGCCCATATAGTAATTCCTGTTAAAGCCCATTAGGTCAAAAGAGGGAAAAACCCTAACTGTATCTCTATAAATACACTATGAAACTTACCAAAAAAGGCAGATTGGCAGCCCCCAAAAATAGTGCATATTCCTTTTTCAGCTTAAGTTTTATTTCTTTTTTTGGCTGAATCGGTTAGCTCAATCCTAAAAAAAAATCTCTCTTGAGTTTTCGGACGATTTAGGCCGTTTCTGCCCGGTTTTTTATCGCCGTTAACAGGATTAAAAAACAATATGTGGGTACAACGCCCTAAATGTGCGACTTCATATGAGATTCAGATCCACGATCCACGAAACCGACAATTCGTTCCATCAACTTCCCAGCCCCGTCGCAAACCAAGTCGAACAGGTGGAAAACGTGTTCCGCCTCCGGCGACTCAAACAGCTCGGCCTCGCCTTTCCAGCCGCTTCGCCTCAGGCTCTCGTAATAGTACAACCCCCTCTTCCTCAGGAAATCCCTCTCCGCCACGCACACGAGCACCCTGTCGCAACCCAGCCCCGACATCGTATCCACGTGCGCCGCCGGGTTCAGCCTGGCGTCATCGGGCCCCGTTTCGCCGGAGCAGATGTAGTTCCACAGCGCCTCTTCCTTTCCGGACCCGAAATACGGGTGAATCAGAATCAGGCCAGCAAATCTGAGCCCGAACCCGCCCCGAACCACCATGTTGTGCGCGATGTTGGCGCCGGCACTGTCGCCGGCCAGGTACACGCGGCCGAAGTCCGCGTGGTTGCGCAGCCACGGGTCGGGTCCGGATCCGGACCCGGCGTGCTGCCCGATCCATTCGAGGGCGGCGTACGAGTCGTCGTAACACGCCGGGATCGGGTGTTCCGGGGCGAGCCTGTAGTCGATCGAGACGACGACGGATCTGGATCTGGCGGCGAGGATGTTGACGTAGTTGTGGTAGAACGAGGAGAAGGCGGATTCGATCGAGAAAGCGCCGCCGTGGATGTAGATGATGAGGGGCGATTTCCGATCGGCGCGGGCGGTTCGGTGGAGGTAGATCCGGGCGGAGAGGCTGTTTTCTGGCGAGATGAGCACGTCTCTGGAAACGACGCCGTTTTGGGGATCGTCGGAAGGTGGGACGAAGTCGTGCTTGATGTACCTTTCGATCCGGCCAGTGCCGTCGACCCGAAAGAAAGGTGGGAAATCGTGGGTTATGCGGGTTGGTTCCATTTGGGAAGATTGAGAAACTATTTGGGATCAATAATTATATATAAATAAAAATATTTATTTCATTAATTTTTTTTCCATTAATTAATTGAGAAACGCAACTAATCGATCCAATATCGCTGCACCTTTTTCACTGCTCATATTATCTGCCAAATAAAAACAGTGCCCTTCCCCTTTGGTCTCCACCAACTCCACCTCCCCTTCCCATTGGCTCTTTTTTAGCCCCTCACAGTAAGCCCATGCTCTGTCCCTCAGCGGATCATTCTCCGCCAGCATGAAAATCACCTTCTTCCCCGCCATCTCCCGGATCCTCGGGTCAGCGGCCGGGTACAGCCGCGGGTCGTCGTCCCGCCCGCTGCTATCCGGGCACAGCGCCTTGTACACCTTGTCCACCTCCTTCCCCCCGAAAAACGGGTGCATCAAAAACACTCCGGCGACCTCCACGCCGGCGGGCCTCTCGACGCCGGCCCTGATCGCCAAGTCGTTCGCGATGGTCGCGCCGGCGCTCTCCCCGCCGACGAACACTCGCCGGAAATCGGCGCACTCGTTCAGCCACGGATCGGGGCCGCCTCCGGCGGACGCGTGCGCCGCGACCCACCGGAACGCCGCCCACGAGTCATCGAACGCGGCCGGGAGGGGGCACTCCGGCGCCAGCCGGTAGTCGATCGAGACGGCGAGGACGTTCGCCCTCTGGACGACGGACGAGACGAAGTTGTGGAAGGCCGACACCTTGGCGGAGCCGAGGCAGAAGGCGCCGCCGTGAACGTAGATCACGACGGGGAGCCTCCGCGGCGGCGGATCTCGGCTTCGCGGCGGCGCGAAAATCCGGACGGAGAGGCCGGTGCCGGAGTCGATCGTCACGTCTTTAGATCGGACGGCGGAGGTCGGGTCGTCGGAGGTTGGGTGGAATTCCATGGGGTGAAGCCTCTCGATTGTGCCATCGGTGAATAGCCGGAAAATATGGGGAATCTCAATCGCGATATCTTTTGAATCCAATGCCATGAGAAGAAGAGATTATAAGTAAAAGCAAGTGTTGTTAGAACCAAGAGTGTAAGACTATAAATAGAAATATAGGAGTCATTTGGTTGTTCAAGATGTAACCTAAATTAATTTTTTTATGATTTTAATTTATTATTATTATTATTATTATTTTTAATAATTAAAAGTTAAAAGGACGTATAATAAAAAATAAAAATAAAAATCAATAAATAGTGTAGTAGCACTATATTACTGATCTCTGGTCTTGATCATCTATGGTTTGTATATTCATAGTCACTTGTCCTCTTTGTATCCAGAAGACTATCCCTATTAATGGTGAAACAGTAAAATAGTATTACTCTCTCCTTTTTTGTTAAGTATCACAACTAAGTATGAGAGTTATATTTAATTAATTTCACATCTTATAGTACAAATTAGAAGAAACCTTATTTTATTCAATGTAGTTTCTTTGGTTTCAGCAAAAATGGGTCTTGTGACGTTTGACTAAATGAAACTATTGCAAGTTTGCAATTAGTCAACTAATATGATTTTTCTAAATACAAATCCATGTTTGATTTTTTTTGTTCTATTTATTTGTTGTCACCATTAATTGTAAATATCATGTTTGAAAAACAAATCGAAAACAAAATTCTCTCCCTCTCACTTATCACCGATCATGAAGAGCAATCGATGCATTCAGGAACATGTCAAATGGGATATATTATGTTACAAAAAAAAATAAAAATTTGAAGGCTCCATCTATTTTTTAAAATTACAAATACACACTTGAAGAATTCCTAAATGATCAAGTTGGTGGAGTAGAATCAGTAGATGATGCAGTATATACTAGTAGTATTTTTTTAAAAAGTTTTTGCTCTCATATTTCTGAGAATTCCAAATTCAGTTTCAATAAATAAAATAATTGAAGCTTTTTTTTCATTGACTATTCTCATTTACTATAGTGCTACCACATGCAATAGCGCAATCAATGTAATACCATTAAGCAATAATTGTAATACAATGTTTTTGTACTAGGATTTTATATTATTGGTGGGTCAATGGAAAATCACATGTTTTAATGTTTTATTATCATGTTTGGTTTGGAATTGAAATTGAGCACCCTTAAGTCATTTTGCAAAAACATGGTTGACTTTGTCTTGTAAGGACAATGGATTTAACGTCTCAAAATTTTATTCACATTTTGAAAAAATATACAAGTACTTGTATTTTTTTTACTTAAAACTATAGTTTTACTTTTTTTTTTTTAATATATCTTATTACTGTTTTCTAAATTATTTTATTTTTTAATTTAAAAATTATTGGTTACATTCTTCTTTTATTAATATATGTTTCAAAAGAAAAATATATAAATCTATATGGTCTCAAACTAATTAATAGTCATATTATTTTATTACTTTTTTTAATAAAAAACACAATGTTAAAAATATATCTCTTTCATTAAAAGAAATTGCATTATTTTATTTGTAATTTACAATAAAAAACAATATTTTTTTTAAAATTGAGAGAGTATATTTTAAATTAATAAGTAAAATTATTTTGCTTATATAAAAAATAAGAGACGCACACAAAAAAGAGACCGAGCGAATAAATAAATTAATAAATTAATTACGGTGTAAATTAAATCATGAAGTGGAGTCTTTGCCCTAACGAGAAACACATTCAAACACAGCAACTCCTTTAGCAGCCGTCAACCCAAGCCCGATGAATCCAACCGTTGGATCTAAAATCAGTAAAAAACGTGGGCCCCGCCAAACTACCGCGTATCCTTCTACAGAACCCATCAACGCCCCACAATCCAGCCCACCGTAAAATCAACGGCCCAGATCCAACAACGCCCTCACGCATAAATACATCGCCCACGTTGAATCCCCACCCTAAAACCCCCTTCGTACTCCTTTCAGCTTTTTCGCCAGCCGACTTCAGGGAAAAAAAGGACTCTTCCCCCCTCACTCTAAAAACCGGTTTCCTTCTCCGACCAATCGCCACCGCTCAGGGAGGGGCAGTTTCGGGAGAGAAAAAAATGAACGGCGGAGATTTGAATCAACAGCAACAACAGCAGCAACAGCAGCAGATGCAGATTCAGCAGCAGCAGCAGCACCAGCAGTGGATGGCGATGCAGCAGTACCAGCAGTGGGTGGTGATGCATCAGCACATGATGTACAATCAGCAATACATGACGTACTACCAGCACCAGCAACATTATCAGCAGAAGCAGGGCGGCGGCGGCGGCAACAACAGAGACAATCAGATTCAGAATTCGAGCGAAGACAATAAGACGATCTGGATCGGAGATCTGCAGCAATGGATGGACGAAGCATATCTCCATTCGTGCTTTTCCCAAACCGGAGGGGTAATATAATTTTTTTTTTAATTTTATATTATCTCCTGTCAATTGTTTTGAATTTATTATGTGTTTTGTTGTTGATTTTGAATCTGGAAAGTAGATTTCTTCAGTGTATTAGCTGATTTTTTTTCTTCTGTTGTTGAGTAATTGGGTTGATCTGTAGTGAGTACTTCAACTTAATTTCAGCTCGATTCAGTATAAAAATTAAGTTCAGTTTCAGCCTGATTCCGTTAATAAAAACTGAGCTTAAATATGCAAAATTTATGATACTTCCTTAGTGATGTGGAATTTCAGAAGTATATGAATATCGGGTTTATGTTCCAATATTTTGTTATACTTTGTTAATTTGTTCTTTATCTCAACCTATTTTAGAAATGTAGTGTTTTTACACTGATTTTAGAAGTTATCTCGAATAGTTTTGTATTACCATATCCCCGATTCCCGTGGACATTCAGTTATGCAACTTACTTGGCTGATTTAGTTTGTGTTTTCTGTAAGTATTACATATAATGACTTTCTATATCCGAACTAGTAGGTTGTTGCGGTCAAGATAATCCGCAACAGGCAGACCGGTCATTCCGAGAGGTATGGATTCATCGAGTTCGATTCTCATGTGGCGGCCGAGAAAGCTCTCCAAAATCATAATGGTATGATGATGCCAAATGTAGACCAACCCTTTAGGTTAAACTGGGCAGCTTTTGGAGGTGGAGATAGGGAAAGGCGACCGGACAACACAGGCGTTTCGGATTTGTCGATATTTGTTGGGGATCTGGCCACAGACGTGACTGATTCTGTATTGCATGAGACATTTTCTAGTAAGTATCCGTCTGTAAAGAGCGCAAAAGTGGTGGTCGATGCGAATAGTGGCCGTTCCAAAGGGTATGGCTTCGTGAGATTTGGCGATGGGAATGAGAGGTCTCAGGCCATTGCCGAAATGAATGGGGCCATTTGTTCTAGCAGGCCCATGCGGGTCGATGTTGCAACCCCAAAAAAGCCCGGATCTATGCAACAATTTCCATCCCAAGGTGTTTTTTCTTTTTGCTTTTCATTATTATTGATAAATCATAGTCTGGGGTATGTAATACTAATCCAATATTACATTTTTTCTTCTACAAGAATTCTTAATTTAGTTGTTGTATTGTCAGGTGGATATCCGAATGGTGCGGTACTGCAAGGTCAGTTTGAGAATGATACGTCTAACACAACAGTAAGTTTTGCTCTTCCTTGGCATCCTGAAATCTCAAGGTAGGGTTAGGTGTTTATTTCACATGTGGGCTTGTTTCTTGTAGATATTTGTTGGGGGACTTGATGCCGATGTCACTGATGAAGAGCTGAGACAGAGTTTTACTCCGTGTGGTGAGGTTTTATCTGTTAAAATTCCGGTTGGAAAGGGATGCGGATTCGTACAACTTGCAAACAGGTAAAAGCCCGTGATGTGGTTTCTTATCTCTGAAGTTATTGTACGGAAATATCACTCTCGAGGATTTTGAATACATTAAACAGAAGTAGTATGATGTGTTTTATTATTTCTACATTAACTGGTGTAGAAAATCAGTTTAGTTATATTATGTATCTACGATTTAAAATATAATACGGAGTACAAAACAGTGTGGATACACACACAATGCTTTCATCTAGAGTGTTTTGATTGTTGCTAAAAATGAAAAATTGCTCAAATTAGTTTTGGATTTGGTTACTTACCCATTGCACGACCCTTTCCGATTTTCCAATTGACAGAAGCAGTGCAGAAGAAGCTATTCAGAGATTAAATGGATCAATTATAGGCAAGCAGACTGTCCGTCTTTCTTGGGGTCGGAATATGGGAAACAAGCAGGTATTTTTTCAACGATCCATCTTTCTCTGGCTCCGCCTCTTAGATATCCATATTTGATGCAATAGTAGGACAAAATTAAACTTTGTATTTTTGCTGCAAGACTGGTCATACTTTGCAACAAAAAGTTACATAATATTTGTTTGACCAACATACTTTTTGAACAAACACGCATACTCAGCAATGTAAACGGGGGTGATAAAAATTCACACGTTTGAAAACTGATGTTTATTTCGAAATGTTGGGTGTTTTTCCAGTGTAACAAAGTTCTTTTGGGAATTAATTAAGTTCTATTCTGTGTTTTTCTTGGCCCCTTATTCTCTTGAATCTTTTGCAATGTTTTTGTAGTCGAGAGTGGATGCTAATGGTGGGTTCTACGGAAGGCAAGGTGGTTACAACAACGGGCACGGATATGCAAACGGACCGTCTTCAAATGGTCACGGGAACCATCAGCAGCAGTCAGTCGGTTAAATGCCGGTTCTGCTGCTGCTCTGTGCATTGCTCCAGCATTATACATCTGAGAATGCTGTGTATCAAAACCACAGAAGTCTGGGAAAACCAAGGAATTTTGTAGCTGGATAAAATCTCACTTGAGAAAATACCCCTTTTTTACAATATTTAATATCTAAGTTTGAACTTTGTGTGAGATTATTTCTGACTTCTAAACAGCTTGTGATGATGGTTTTTATTAGTGTTTCTCTTTTTTTATATCAGTGTTGTGTTAGTATTTAGTTCATGCTTGATTTAGATTAATTAAGATTATCAATCTTGTTATATATATGGATATAAAATTTAAAATTTATTAGTATTTTACAATGAGTTATTATTATTTTTTATTTAAATTATTATTATTATTATTATTATTATTATTATTATTACAAAAATTCAAATCAGTTTATGATCATTCAAATTAGTTGAAGTCAGGTCAATCGGAATCAATTGAAAAAAACAGAGCATTATATCAAATCAATTACACATTTTTCTTAATTTTCACAACTAACATAGACAATAATATATTATCAACAATATCATTAAGGTGTGAATCTAATCGGAATCAATTGAAAAAACAGAGCATTATATCAAATCAATTACACATTTTTCTTAATTTTCACAACTTAATATAGACAATAATATATTTATTTTTTCTTGCATAATTTCCGCAATCGAAGAATTATTCGTTTGGAGAAAATAGATGAGATGTCAAGAAAGACACCAGGTATAGTGTAATATTTAAACTGTAAATTAACAAATTAAATTTTTTTCGTCTTGGTCGCCTTATTTTTCAAACGAAAACTTGGAATATTCCTGATTTTCATGATCATAAAATAATATTATACGAATTAATTTATAGAAAACATTTTATAACAACTTAGCTTTATATTATTATCCCCATAATTACAATAAAATGTTTATAAATTAATATTCATGCATTAATAACTTCTTTAAATTAATAAAAAATTTCGGTCTCGACTTGACTTTATTTTTCAAACGAAAACTTATAATATTCCGGATTTCATGATTATAAAATAATATTATACGAATTAATTTATAGAAAGCATTTTATAACAACTAAGCTGTATATTATTCTTCTCGTAATTAATACAATAAAACGTCTATAAATTAATATTCGATACATTAATAATCTTTTTAAATTAATAAAATTTCGACTTGATTTTTTATGAAAAAAAATACTCCATAAATTAATTAGCCTTTTAAAATTAAAATTATTCATTGACCAATAATATTAATTAATTAACACGCTCACGCAAGAAAAAATTGGCAATTTTAAAAACGTGGAACTGACTATATAAATAAACCAGCAGAGCAATCGATTAAACATAGATTCAATATGGCAACAAACATGATCAAAAACTCGTTTCTCATTCTCTCCTTTTTGTGCCTTGCCGATGGAAGAGGGCGACACGATCCTCCCCGGGAGCTACGAAAGATGACGAGAAATAATCTTCATCTTAATGATGTGTCAATGGAGGTTTCTCTGATTCACGTAGCAAAACAGGACGGTCGTAAAGAAGCCGACATGATCGTGAAGCTTCCCGGCCAACCGCATGCGATCGATTTCAGCCAATATTCCGGCTATGTCACGGTCGATCCTAATGCTGGACGATCGCTGTTTTACTATTTCGCCGAGGGTGCCGACCCCACTAGAAAGCCTTTAGTCTTGTGGCTGAATGGAGGTACATATATATATCTTGTATTAATTGATACAACTTGCAAAAATTTATATCTATTTTTATTTTTTATTTTACGTAATCTGTTGTTTTCTGAACAACAACAAGTAAATAAAATCTGTTGTTGATGGGATGACATTGTAGGGCCCGGATGCTCTTCACTAGGCTATGGGGCGATGTCGGAGCTAGGACCCTTTCGGGTCAACCCGGACGGGAAAACATTGAAGTACAACCAATATGCTTGGAACAAGGGTAAGTTCTCTCTCTTGTAATTAATAGGCATTTTGATATGCTTTTTCCAACCGTAAATTAAAAACATTCTATGTAGTGGCGAATGTACTGTTTCTGGAATCTCCGGCTGGTGTTGGATTCTCGTACTCAAACACATCGTCTGATTATGTTACGGGTGACAAGCGAACGGCTACAGACGCTTACACGTTCCTAGTTAACTGGTTTGAGAGGTTTCCAGAGTACAAAAAACGAGACTTTTTCGTAGCCGGAGAAAGTTACGCCGGCCATTACGTGCCTCAGCTCGCTGATTTAATCCTAAAAAACAACGGAAACACGAACCACACCGTCATTAAATTGAAAGGAATCGCGGTAAGTCTTTGTCTTCCGATCCTCGTTTATAATACTACTCTGCAAACTCATTGAGTTCGAGCGTTTTGGTTTCTCAGATCGGGAATGCAGACATCGACTTCACGGATATGTGGAGCGGCATGTACGATTACTGGTGGACTCATGCTCTTATATCCGACGAAACGCACCGGGCAATTGTAAACAATTGCGATTTGTCTTCAGCCGCCACCGTTTCAGACACCTGCGTAATCTACACGAAAAGAGCCGCTAACGAGTGTGGAGATGTCGACATTTACGACATCTATGCTCCGTTATGCGGTTCAAATGCAACTTCTCCTTCAGTATAGTTCTTCAATGCTGACGACTTTACTTACGGACTGGGCTGTCAGCAATATTTAATTTTACAGTTTTTTTTGTAACAATATTCTTTCGATTATTTGCGCATTTTGTTGTTGAAGCAGGTATCTAGTTATGATCCGTGCAACGACGATTACGTGTTTGCGTATTTGAACACGCCCAAGGTGCAAGAGGCTCTTCACGCCAACGTCACCGGATCACTTCCCGGGCCATGGCAAGATTGCAAGTATATATACTACATGATATTCTACACAAAACTATTAAATTAAATTGTATGTTTTTTCGTTTTGTTATAAATTCTTGTTCATTCTTCGTAGCGATTTCGTTAGTTCCAATTGGACGGACTCGCCCGGGACAGTGTTACCTGTGATCAAGAGGCTTATGGGCAGCGGCATTAGCGTTTGGATGTACAGGTGATCAGAAAGTCAACGAATATTAATATATTCCGTTATTAAAAATTCGACTAATAATAAGAAACAATGAATGAATATAATTCATCCATGTGCAGTGGAGATACAGATGGGATAGTTCCAGTGACATCGACAAAGTACTCGATGCCTAAACTCGGGGGTTCGTCTGTAAGAACTCCGTGGTACCCTTGGTACAACGAAGACGAGGTTGCAGGATATGCTGTCGGATACGAAAATGTGACATTTGTGACGGTAAGAGGAGCTGGGCACTTGGTCCCTAGTAAGCAGCCGGAGCGTGCGCTTACGCTCTTTACATCCTTCTTGAAGGGGAAACTGCCTCCCAGAGACGACTCCAGAGCTTGATATAATCGTTAACTCAAGCCAATCATCCACAACTCGAGCTCGACGAAATCGACATCTATGTTATGTATTTTTCATTTCACCGGACTCTCATCTACTAAAGTTAACTCACAAGTGACGACTACTTATTTTACTAAATAAATAATATTCATCTTATTTAAAATATTCAGAGATTAAAAGCATGTTCTTTTGGTTACTTACCTAGAGCTGCACATCCGGGCCGAACCGACCGGTTTCGGGCTATCCGATTCATGTTCATAAGGTTCAAGTTCGGAGTTTCGATGAACCAAACCCGAACCGGTGAAAACAGGTTCAAGGTTCAGGTTCAACCAGGTTCAGGTTCTGAACCGACCGGTTCAGGTCCGAACCTTGAAACCGGGTTTTATTTTAGTTTTTAAAAAGGTTTTTGAGAATTAACCTTTTTAAAAAGATTTTTAAAAAAATAAAATTTTTTATTTAGTTAACTTATTTTTAGAAATAATACGAAAAAATGAAAGTTAAATAAAAATTGGATTTAAGTTTAATTTTAATATCGAAAAATAAAATAATTTTTTTAGTTTTCGATACCAAAATAAAGTGCCTAAGTATCCTCGTTGAGGTTAAAGTTCACGTAGTTTAGTAAAATAAAATTTAAATAAAATTAGATTTGAGTTTAATTTTAATATCGAAAAATAAAATAAAATTTTTATTTTTCGATACCAAATTAAAGTGCTATCTTGGTTGTGAAATCAAAGTCCATATAGTTCTTACTTACCTTACTTACCTCACTTACCTAGCCGACTAATTTTTCAAATTTGGTTGAATCTAGATCATAAGATAAAATAACGGCTAATTTTTTCAAATTTCGAATTCAAATATTTGGTGAATTCAAATTTAAAAATTAAAATTTTTAAGAATATTGTAAATAAGTTTATTTTTAATTAATATCTATAAATATATAAAAAAATAAATAAAAAAATAAAATTATTCGGGCCGAACCGGCCGGTTCAGGTTCGGAACCGGACCGAATCAGCCTTGAACCTAATCCGGACCGGTTAAAACCGGTCCAAGGTTCAGGTTGAGGTTCCGAACCGGCCGGTTCAGGTTTATCCGGTTCCGGTTCCGAGCCGGCCGGTTCAGGGTCGAATCGGACCGGATATGAAGCTCTATACTTACCCATGACAAAAGCAATGAAGAACACTGTTCATTTGAACTTATTCTCAATTTATTTTCAGTTCACACTCATTCGGTTTAGTTCAATTAGTCACTCATTTTTTTATATAAACATTAATTTTGCCATAAAAATATTTATATTACAAAAAATATTAAAATATTTGATTAATATTTCAATATTTTAAAATTTAATTTAATTTAATTTAACTAGTATTCTTATCCGCCGTGTATTTAATTCAACTTTTTTGTTACTTGGAATAGTGTTGTTTCTGCTTAATTAGATGTAGACATTGATAATGGACAAAT
The DNA here is from genome assembly GCA_014843705.1 of Euphrasia arctica. Lineage (NCBI taxonomy): Eukaryota > Viridiplantae > Streptophyta > Magnoliopsida > Lamiales > Orobanchaceae > Euphrasia > Euphrasia arctica. The sequence goes on along the minus strand of JACOMQ010007868.1, from coordinate 963 downwards.
AAATATTAATTGAATGATCTAATTTTTGTTACTTGGAATAGTGTTGTTTCTGCTTAATTAGATGTAGACATTGATAATGGACAAATAAATATTAATTGAATGATCTAATTGAAATAGTAGAATAAAGAAAATTACATTCATATTACATTCATATTACAATTATAGACTACATTTGTTCTATTAGTAAGACGACTACGCTGGTCACAAAGCAGAAGCTTCAACCCGGGCGTGTTGGTTAATGTTCTATTAGTAAGACGACTACGCTGGTCACAAAGCAGAAGCTTCAACACGGGCGTGTTGGTTAATCTAGACAACGCAACGCACAATTGATCGTGCGTAAATACTGGTTTATTAAAAAATATTCCATCATTTGTCAACGACTTACCTTAACACTTATTAATAGTCATGACATACCATATCATAATCGAAAATTGTCTTCCTTCGAAAGCAAACTAAAATTTGGTATTCGAGTGCGTTAAAGCAATTCGAATGCTAAGGAGTTGATTAATACAAATTAATAGTAATACTATTATTTATTAGAATTTATATGGTAAGGTAAATAAATAAATAATAAAAAGATAATTAAGGAATAAAATGAATATATTAATAGAAAATATTAAAAAATGATTTATATAATAATTTGAATTTTCAAGTCAATTTTTAAATGAGTTTATAAATGTAAATCCTTATAATATATAATTCAGCTAGCAATTGTCCGAGGTGTCGTATATTTTTACCGTTTGATTTTTTTGTGTTCACACCTATTATTAAACAAGCACCGTTAGATTAAATTTGTGTTCACAAAGCACCGTTAGATTAAATTTGTGTTCACACTGGTCATTATTAATTATTATTTTTAACGTAATTAATTAGAATTTTTAGCGTAATTAATTGAAACAATTATTTTTGATTAATTAGCGTAATTATTTATTTCTTTATATAATATAATTTTCATTTATATTT
>JACOMQ010007867.1:0-13594 GCA_014843705.1 Euphrasia arctica | reverse complement strand
CATAAGCATGCAAATATGGTGCAGGGGTGGTATCATCTCCTTTCAGCGCAAGAGTAAAAACATGTTGATGTGGTGCAGGGGTAACACCATCAGAATTCAGCACAAGTGCCACGGGGATTTCCGAAAAAGGCTCTTCATCAAATTTAGGGGGACCATCATACGTGGATGACTCTTCATCCACACGTAGCGTGTGAGGGTGAGAGAACGGGCAAGTCTCATTACGGGGGCTGATCGCGCCACACTCAAAGCAGCATACTACAGTCGAGGTCGATGGTGACTCCACGCTGACTGCGAGGTCGGGGATAGGCTGACGACGAGAAGACATCGTTTCGGCTCTGATACCAACTGACGTAGCGGAAGGAAGAACAAACAAATTAAAACTCGTTGATTCTGAGAATACCCGAGAATTAAAATATCAAAGTATCGTTGATTCCGAAGAATACCGAAACTTGATAAAAACCTCAACAGAGGAACCTTTTTATTTCATATCAAAACAACTACTCAATTCAATAACAAGAATGACTTATAAATAGTACTAAAACCCTAATAAAATAAAATAAATAAAATAAAATAACTTGGACAGTAAGAAACAATCTTTGTCTTATTTAAATATATATCTGCATCAGTATTGATGTGTAAATAATAAAGTAGTTAGTTAGAAAAGTAGTGTTATAAAAGTAAGTAAATGTGTATTGCGAGAATAAAGTTATGAAAAGACGTAATGTGCATTGTTCTAAGATATGAATTAAAAATAACATTATGCATTGTTTTAAAGAACACATAAGTAGTATAAATCATTGTTTTAAAAAACGGTAGAGGCGTACGCCTCGAGGCGCGCTTTGTACTGGCTCGGCATTTCCATGTTATGAGGCGCACGAGTCAGTTTCAAAATTAATACGCCTTGAGACTTGAGGCGTACGAGTCGAAGCGAATGCGCCTCGACTTGTCTGAGGCGGTCTTCATATTTTTTTATTTTCTTTTAAATAAGTGACATTTTAATTTTATAATTAAATTAATGTTATTAATTATAATTGACCCAATTTATAATCAATTAGTTTAACACTTAAAATATTATTATTTTACATTTATTTATCATCTCAAACTTTAAATTTTAATTGAATTTCTTGTTCTAAAAAACTTAACTTTTCAAAGTATCTTTTTTTTATATTTTTTTCTCTTTAGTACAATTTTTTTTTTCTCTTTCTCATTTATACATTTCTTTATTTTCAACAATTTATATTTTTTTTCATAATCCTTTATTGTCTTTTTACAAGTTTATATATTGATTTTCAAAATGATAGAGTGTCAACGAAAATATTTAGATTTTAAATTTTACCATTGAATTCAGACAATTCATTTAAATAACACTTAATTTATTAATAATAAATTAAATATCATTTTATAATTTTATAATTGTAATATAATTTATTTATTTTAATAATTTTAAATTTTTTTTGTTTTAACTTGAGGCGTACTTTTGTTAGTCCGTTACCCCTCAAGGTGAAAGACCTCAAATACGAGTCATATTTTTTAAGGGTAATTGTATATGGGCAGATTCATTTTTTAAGGGTAATTGTATATGGGCAGATTCCCCCCCCCCCCCCAACACGGGCAGAATCTTATTTATATAATATTTTTATTTTATTTTTTTTGTATAATAAAATAAAGTATTAAATAAAATATTTATGTAAAAATATCAATTTTACTTTTTATTCTTACATTTTTAAAATATATTTTTCTACTTAATAGATTTTTTTAACTTAAATATATAAATATTCATAATTTTAACTAAAATAAATTATATTTCTATTTTTTCACACAATATATATTAAATATAATGTAACTTATCATAAATAAAATATAATACAAAATTTTAAATTAATTTTTTTAACTCATTCTTGTCATGGGCAGAATCTACCAGCAGATCCATTTTTTAAAACATTAGTATTTAGTGTAAATATAAAAGGTAATTACGTGTGGGCAGATTCTGCCCATGGACAGAACGCCCAATTTTATTTATTTATTTATTTTTTATTTTTATATGACTTAAAATATAATCATTATAATATATATGTAAAAATATAATTTTTATTTGTTATTATTATAGGTTAAAATATATTTTTTCTATTTAATTGATTTTTTTAATATAAATATAAGAATATGCATTATTTTTAACAAATTATTTTTTTATTTAATTTTTTTTACAATATATATTTTATATAGTATAATTAATTATATTACATGTAAAAAATTTAATTAAAATATTATTAGATTTTATAAAATAAGTTTTTAAATAGTTTTTGCTCATGGACAGATTCTGCCTATTTAGCATTGTCCAAATATAAATATACATTGAATAAATAAAATAAATATATCCGCTTTGGAAAATCGCACTCCGCCTCTTCCGTAACCCGTTTTGATTTTAGAAAAACAATGTACATGTACCAAAGGAGATGGGATGTTTTTGTCTCAGTTTTGACTGAGGGAGTGTTCAACCTCAGCTAGTCACCTCGCACTGCCAACTGTGCACCTTCGCCGCTTTCCCTTTTCCTCAAATCAATTTCCTGCAACTCCGAATAAAGCCCCTTTAATTTTTGCCCTGCCCTCTCGCAGATCCGTAAAAGAAATCAAAATTGTAAGTTTAAGCACTTTTTAGTCTTTCACATTCTTTTTTTTTGTTTTGTTTTTCAATCTCTGTTCTTGAAGTGAGCTGTAAAAGAAAGAATGAAAATGAAAACGGGTCAGAATCTATCCGAGAAACTCGTGTCGTGTTCCCCTAGGTACCACCCATATTCGCCGCGCCAGCCGGCGCCGCCGATTAAATCGACCCCTAAGCTAATGATATGGCTAACCCTGTTTCTCTCAGCCATTTATGCGTTCTACACAGTAAAACTTCTAACCTCTTCTTACAACTCATCCTGTGATGTCGACATTTTTCCCACTCGACATTTTCCTCAACACAAACTCGCAATTCAAACCCAATCAAGAAGCGTTCTTCTTCCAAGAAACCTAACAGGATTAGAGCATATCGTTTTCGGGATAGCCGCCTCGGCCAAGCTCTGGGACAAGAGGAAAGAGTACATAAAGCTTTGGTTCAAGCCCGAAAAGCGAATGCAGGGGACTGTTTGGCTCGACAGGCCCGTAAAAGTCTTCGAGAACGAAACTAACATCCTCCCGCAGTTGAGAATCTCGGGTGACACTTCGAATTTCGCTTATAAAAACAAATTGGGGCACCGTTCAGCCATCCGGCTTTCGAGGATTGTCTCGGAGACTTTGAGGTTGTTAGAGAAAATGGATAGCAGTAAACATATTGATGTGAGGTGGTTTGTGATGGGGGATGATGACACGGTTTTCGTGACGGATAATTTGGTGAAGGTTTTGAACAAGTACGATCATAACCAGTATTATTACATTGGGAGCTCGAGTGAGAGCCACTTACAGAATATACATTTCTCTTACGGGATGGCTTATGGGGGCGGTGGGTTTGCCATAAGTTATCCTTTGGCAAAGGCTATCGAGAAAATGCAGGATAAATGTATCCAGAGGTATCCTGGATTGTACGGCTCGGACGATAGAATGCAGGCTTGTATGGCCGAACTCGGGGTCCCACTTACAAGAGAACTCGGCTTTCACCAGGTTAGTTTGTCCTATAGTTTTAGGTTATGTTTTGTTAGGCTCTAAGAAAAAATATTTTACTTGCTTCTCAAGATTTGTGTCGTAGATGGAAGTTGATTTAGGCTGTGACTTGTTGATGCTGATAGGCTAAAGACTAATTCCCGTGTTTTTCCCCTTGTGAGCGAGAGCAAAAATGTATAACAAAATAATTTCGATTTTAAGGTTTGCTGTTTTCTTCCCCTTATTAGGTGAAACCTCTCGGATACTCTTTGTAATCAACCCTATTCACAATTCTTGCCAAGAAAAATAAAAATACTATGGAAGTTGATTTAGGCTTGTGTTTAGTTAGTCTCTCGGAAATTTATTTCCTACATGGAAGTTGATTTAGGCTGTGACTTGTCGATGCTGATAGCTAAAGAATAATGTTGCTTTTGCATTGAACATAAATCAAACAATTACTGAATTCTAACTTTCTATTCTTTGGTGAATTGTGAAACTCAGTATGACGTGCATGGCAACCTATTCGGGCTCCTAGCTGCTCACCCCATCACCCCATTGGTGTCCCTTCACCACCTAGACGTGGTTGAACCTATATTCCCCAACACCACCCGAATACAAGCTCTCAAGCACCTCCAGCTCTCAGAGCAGCTCGACTCTTCCGGGCTCATGCAGCAGTCCATTTGCTACGACAGGGCCCGTGGTTGGACCGTGTCTGTTTCCTGGGGATTTGCTGTGCAAATATTTCGAGGGGTTTTATCGCCTAGAGAGGTGGAGATGCCTTCGAGGACCTTCTTGAATTGGTACAAAAGGGCTGACTACAAAGCGTATGCGTTCAACACGAGGCCCGTGGCACGGAGCCCGTGCCAGAAGCCATTTGTGTTCTACTTGTCTGTGGCGGGGATGGAATCTGTTACGAACCGGACTTTGACCGAGTACGCCCAGGATCGAGTTTTGAATCCAGACTGCAAATGGGAGGTTCCAGATCCGGCGGTTGTGGATCGGGTACGGGTTTACAAGAAGGCTGATCCTGGCCTTTGGGATAGGGTAAGCGAAAATTGTTCTCCCTCGATTGAGGATGATTTACCAAAATAAATTTTCAAATTTGAAAAAATGGCACATGATTTATCGTCAAGTTTTAAAATCGCCCTTGGTAAAATTATTACATTTAAGCCCTTACTTTAAGAAGTAATTTGATTTCATGGGTAATTTTTATAATTTTGAAAGATGGTTCTTGTCCTTTTTCCTTGGTTTCGACTATGTATTGATTTTACGTTTCTTTTGATCAGTCCCCGAGGAGAAACTGTTGCCGGGTCGTAAGCTCGAAGACAAAAATGTTGGTTATAGATGTGGGTGTATGCAAGGAAGGTGAGATCAATGAAGTTTAAAATGGGGTTAGCATGTTAGTTACTAATTAGCTCAACTGACCTTCCCAAGTGGAGTTATAATATGAATGAATCTTTGTGAAGTAATTGTAATTGTAATTTAGTAAGATAGCTATTTTGAAATAACTGATACTTCCTCTATCCAGAGAATTAAGCATTCTTCCTTTGTACTACAAGAGAAGAGTACATAATTATCTGAGACTGAAAGTAATATAAATATACGACAATGAATGTCCATTACAAATTTACAGAGAAGCATTTCGATTTTACATAGTACCCTTCCATGGAATCCTGCTGAAAAAGATTGTTCCACCTTTGTGCTTTCACCGTACACTGAGACACTAAGATTTTCAAGTGTTTCATCCATTGTTTCATATTAATGGTTATATAAACTCTTTCATCCCACTGTTTTCCAACTTTACAAACATTTGTGTGACAAATAGTTAGACTGAGAGTTCCAAATTAAGTTTCATAATTTAATCTTAAGCGAATAATATTTCATACAAACCCCCGTCATTTCACCAGTAATCTCCGCACGAACATTTCCCGTCCTTGAAATGATGAAACCTCACAATATCCCTAACAATAATCTCCCGACCCAACACCCTCGACATAAACTTCGTAACCGTGTGGCAATCAACACACACTCTCAAATTCTTCGTCACCCGAACAGTAGCCCCATCGGGACTGCTAATCACACCAAACACAATCGCCAGCCTCTCGCTATGACCAGACAGCATCTGTCTCTTCTGCTCCTCGTCAACATCGTGCAAAACTGAATCCGTATCCGGAACATAACCTTCCAACTCTATCCTTCCCATAATATCCCTCAGAGCCTCTCTTATTCTCAAATAATCCGGATGGCTTTCATCTCCCATCACAAAAACATGCAGCTTGTTCCTAACCTCAATCCAGCTGCAAGCCGCCGTCTTTTTCATCCCTTTCCGTCTCATGCCAACTCTCATCCTCGCAGCCTCTTTCCTCCTTCCAGCAGCAAAGTAAATGTTCGATAAAAGAACGTAAGCACTCGCGTGATTCGGATCGATTATCAGCATCTTTTTACAAACTCTCTCGGCCAGCTCGACATTCTTATGGACCCGGCAGGCGGAGAGTAAAGTTGACCAAATTGCCCCTGTGGGCGCGATACTCATATTAGATATGAAATCATAAGCCTCGTCTAGCTTTCCTGCTCTTCCGAGAAGATCCGAGACAGCGGCATAATGCTCTATGCTCGGGGAGATATCATAATCCCGAGTCATGCTCATGAAATATTTCCAAGCCTCGTCGACTAATCCACCATGGCTACAAGCCGTTAGTACCGCAACGAAGGATCCCGAATTCGGCTTTACTCCTTCGCTCTCCATCTTATCGAAAAACGAAACGGCTTCGCGTGCTTGACCATGGAATGCGTATGCCATGATCATTGCTGTCCACGAAACAGCATCTCGAGACTCCATTTTATCGAATAGCCATTTCGAAGTTTTCAGGCTTCCGCATTTAGCGTACATGTCCATTAGAGAACTAGCTACATAGATGTTATCGTTAAAACCTCGCCTGATAATATAGCCGTGGAGCTGTTTGCCCAAACAGAGTGTAGTCAAATGGGCACATGCAGGCATTATGCTTGAGAAAGAAATAGCCACAGGGTCGATACCTGAAGCTAACATCTCCCTGAACAAGTTCAAGCCGTTATCGAACATCCCGTTTTGGACAGACACGGCTATCATCGAGTTCCAGGAGACGCTGTCCTTTTGAGGGGACGAACTGAATATCTTGCACGAGTCATGTAAGCGTGTGCAGTTCGCGTACATGTCGATTAAGCTGCTTTCGATGAACATGTCTTTATCGAAACCTTGTCGGATTGTGTATCCGTGGATCTCTTTTCCCTTTACGAGATCGGCGCAGCGTGCGACTATCGGAAGAATGCTCGACAGAGTGTAGGCATCAGGTTTTAAGTTCGACTTCCCCATTTCTTTCACGGTCGAGAAAGCTTCCTCGTACATCTCGTTCTGCAAGTACCCTCCGATAACCGTGTTCCACGAGACGACATCTCTTGTCGGCATGCTTTCGAAAACTTTACTCACACTAAATTCAACCTTTTTCTCTTCCGACTGAGAACAACCATCAAACACCTTCCGAGCATCCACAGATTCCAGCTTGGCGTACATGTTCATCAATGCGTTGCCGGTGAAAAGGTCGGAGTTCAGACCAAGCCTGACGACGCAGCCGTGCAAGGCCTCGCCCAGCCTCAGGTCGCTCAAATGGGCAGATGTTTTCAGCAGAGAAGGGAACACGTTCCTATCTGGGCCTTTCCCCAGAGCCCACATTTTCTTGAAAAAGTGGACGGACTCGACGAAGCTGCCGTTGGAGGCGCAGCATCTGATGATGGACTTCCAGGCTTTGGTTGGGGGCGGCGCGCGGTACGAGTTGAAGAGAGAGAGGCAGTCTTGAAAGAGGCTGAAGTTGGAGTAAATGGAAAGAACGATGGCAGTGGATTCCGGCGAGTGGGATCTGAGTTTGATGACATGGGCGTGAAGTTGTTTGGCCTGGGAGCTCGTTCTGATCGCGGAAGGATTGTTCAAGAGGGTCTGGAGAGTGCGAGTGGTTTTTCCCATGGGCACGTGCGTGCGTCTTCTTGAATTTTCTAATGCCGGGATAGTGTTTGTTCAAATGCCAAGCTCAAAATTTTGACAAAGAACACTCCCAGTAAGACCATTTCTCCCGATTCAAAATATTACTGTATGATTTAAGAATCGAAATTGTGAACCTTTGATTTCAATATTGTCAAGATAAATGTGTACTCCGTATGATTTAAGAATCGAAATTGTGAACCTTTGATTTCTCGATCCATAGACTATGTCGTGTTAGCCTCAGTCACAACGCTATTGTCGTTCACACGTCCATGTTCATCGTGGACACGTCGAAATTTCAATTTTTTCTCATGCTGTGTAACTTTGTTAGATGATCAAAACAACAACAATCAGGAAGCAAGGCCATCATTTGATTCAATCAATCAGTGCATTTTAATCCAACACAAATATCAAACACAAACATCATTATAGCCAGTTAGTAAAAAAAGTGCAGCTCCCGCTTGATTGCTCACAAATTAAACACAAACATCAAACATTAATGTCGGATTAAAACATGGTTTCTGAACAAAGTTTCATTGAAAGTTCTTCAGATGGTAAATCCATAAGCAACTAGTCTTCAGTCATCGTCTCTCTCAGGAGGAAGGCCACATGGCAAAAGCATTTTCTGCATTGAAAGACCACAAAAAAAGGATTTACAATATTAGAGGAGCTTCAATGCGATATTGACTATAAATACAAACAAGCTCGTGTATGATGTATCCCAGACAAAGATAGAAAACAACTTTTCAATTTTCATATATGTTTTCTATTACTCTCGAGTGAAAAAGTAAAGATTTGAACGCCTTTGGACTTCACAAGAAACTATCCTTAGATACACTCAGCACAAAAGAAATTGCGAGTTCACGGCTATAGCTCCTATAAGAACTACTGTGAGACGTATATTTCTTGAAATTCCAACCGCCAGTGCAAAATATAAAAATAAAAGATGTCAAAATTGTGGCATAAATATCAAAGAGATTCCAAAATCCAAATATTGATTACAGAATGCACTTTGGGACAAAATGATGGGAATAAGCTAAAATGTCAATTTTGACGTACAGGGAGGCTGCATTATTTTATCAATATAACGCGACAATGAACCCATATAAAGAATTTATAATATACCAAATAATATTCTGACTTCTATAAACATTCTAAATATTGAGATATACAGTATAGGTTTTGCTGGGCAATATGATATAGAAAAGATCAAATGAACAGGTTTGAGCATTATGTTAAGTTGTTAACATAAAGCGCCAAATTATCCTTAGTGCACGATTTAGAGAGCTGTATCCCGTAATTTAGAGAGAAAAATATGCCTCTGGAATTAGAAATTTAGTAAGCAGTAATTCCAACATTCAACATAGACATAGTTCAGTGATGGATCTCATAAGTCATGAAACTAGCAAGTTGGAATCTTAGCAGTTTCTTAGTTATTCAGTGATGAAATAAGGGATCAAGCAATTGATACATTAGGTTGGGCATTTCTTGATTCTACCATAGAACTGATAGAAGGTGACATTAAAATATATAGTTTCACAAGTTTTTTCACAAGAAACTAATCATAAAAATGCTTGCACGACTATAGAATGCCAAATCAGAATAAACTTTGGAAACTAAACAAGTGTTTTTTGGATTGGTTCTTATAACAAAGTCAACAGTGTAAATTATAGAAATGAAAGATAATTCGCAAGCAGAATGCATACATACAGAGCCATCAATCGAAATTACATATAATACTTGAAAGAACATATTTAACAACCTAGAAGCAAATCAACTCACATTTTCTACTCTAATTAGAATAGAAAATCAACTCCCATCGTACCACTGAAGGCCTGAGTGCATGACCGAGCAAAAAATATTAAAATTTCACAATCAAAAGGCATGTCCCATGTTAGTTTTTCAGGTCTATATACAAATGATCAAAATCTATATTGCCCAGCAAAACCTATATTTCTCAGTATAAACAAAAAGTTACCCACTCTTATTACCAATTTTTCGCATCAAACATACAAATTTACAGTCTTATATACGCTAAGAATACCCGCTAAACAAATCCTAAGAATACCCGCTAAACAAATCTACTCAAAAACCTATATCGTGAGAAGCTAAATCAAGCGAGCAAGCATCGACCAAATACAAAATACAGATAATACCAATAAATACGATAGAAGGGCAAAGGCAAACACCTGCATGAAGTTGTAGCGCTCTCTCCCGATGGATTCATTTTCAGCGATGGCAAAGTAAGCCAACATCGGATAGTGCCCAACATACGATGCGTAACTATCCCGATGGGTATTTACAGCCCATTCACTAGTACAGCAAAAGGATTAATCAATTCATAAGCTAAAAAACAAATAAAGTTAATACACCAAGAAATTAATTTTTCCCCAAATTGATTTGGGCAAGCAAACTTACAATCGAGTCAAGTCCGCATGCCCTGTGCCCACGTACTTAGCCTGCAAATGCTCGAGCTGGGAGTTGATGTTAAACCTGTCACTTGCCTGCAAATATCAACAATTGAAAATCGAAAATCAGTGCGGAGTTTTGTAAAGACGAGAAAAAAAAACACTAGGGTTTTGAAAAGAGAGAAGATATTAGGGTTTTGGAAGGGCTTAATTTCGTTGTTTACCTGCATATTGAAATCTGACAGTAAATCGGAGAAAGGAGAGACGGGAATCGGACTTAAAGGCAGACCTCGTATATTTATAGCCAAGCCAGAAAATACACTTGATAAAAATAAATTTGAAACACAACTTTATCAAAATCGTTAAAACTTGATAACACTTATTCACTCTATATGTTCTTTTAAGTTTAATTTCAATTCATTTCAATTCCTTTATGTTTTTTTAAGTTTCATTTCAATTCCTGTCAATTCGTTTATGTTTTTTTAAGTTTAATTTCAATTCATTTTAATTCGTTTTTTTTTACATTGCAAAGATAAAAATAATTTTATGTCCCCTCCAAAAAGCCGTTTACTAAATTGTACTAAGTTTTTTTGTTTTTTTTTATCACAAATTGTCCGATGAGTTTTCAAGCAAAGAACATCACGTTTTTGTCAGGTGACTACCCCCAAGGGCTAGAATGATGAGATGGCAGACATTAAGTGGTAATTAGCAATTTTGGAAGGAAAATAGCTTGTATTTTCGTAATCTCTGGATAAGAAAATGGTAAAGATACAAAACACATACTAATTCTTAAAAAACATACTCTGTAATTCATTTAACAAACGCAGCCAACAACACTCTCAACACTCTGAAAACACGTTTCCATTAGTCACAAGCTCATGAAAAACGCATATTATAGCAGGTATTAGCACATTAAAAAAATTCACTTGAGAGTCATAAGCTCATTACACCCCTTCATTCCAATCTCATTGCAAAAAACACATTTCCATAAGCTCACGAAAAACGCACAAAAAACAAACTTACAACCTACATAGAATCATAACCACAAGAACTATAATTGAACCTAAATAACTACAATTATTTTCAGCATTTGAGACATAGTCATCACCGTCTTCTCCAGACCACTAGTCGTATTGACATCTCTTTTGCAAAAAAACAGTCACTTGTAGCACAATTTTGATCTTTTGAGAGCTCATTTCCATTTATGGGAATACACCAAACATTAACTCTATGTTCATCACAATTGTTGCAGCATATGTAACAAGAAACTTCAAATTCGAGTAGTGTCAGCGAGATCTCCTAACTACCAAAGAGTGTGCTACTATTATGATATTAAAAACTTTGCATGATATCCTGTACTTGGAAATTAAAATTCTTAACAAATTATATTGCACAACTGATATTGTTAGAATTAATAATAGTTATCAAAATTGATTATTGTTTTGTTGAAATTTATTTTATAAGTTTTTAATATTTTAATTGTCCTGTACTTGGAAATTAAAATTCTTAACAAATTATATTGCACAACTGATATTGTTAGAATTAATAATAGTTATCAAAATTGATTGTTGTTTTTGTTCAAATTTATTTTATAAGTTTTTAATATTTTAATTTTCCTGTACTTTGAAATTAAGAAATTAAAAGTCTTAACAAATTATATTGCACAACTGATATTGTTAGAATTAATAATAGTTGCCAAAATTAATTGTTGTTTTGTTCAAATTTATTTTATAAGTTTTTAATATATTAAAAAAATATAAGAGAATTTATAAATTGATTTAATAACATTATAAGCTATATCATGCGGGAGTAAAACAACTATAATATTTTGTCTTGAGTTCTAGTTATTTCTAGATATTTGTCTGTTTTTTTTAGATGTGATCAACAATAATACTATATGATTAGAAATAATTAGTTTAACTATTAGTTTTCTTGTCCCCTTTCACTATAATGATGATAATGAAAATCTGTAATCTCTGCCACCTCATCATTCCGACACTCTCCACGTGACGTGACGTTTTTTTGTCAGAAAATTCACTTGAGGATAATTTTCGATTAAAAAAATTAAAGGACAACTTAGTAAACGAGCCTCATGAAGAGGACATAAAATGATTTTATCAATTTTGTTCATTGAAGTTCAGTTTAGACCTGTGCAATTCAATTAAGACCGGTTCAATTCATTCATTTCATTTCAATACCTTTCATTTTAGGTTAATTTCAATCGTTTCAGTTTAATTCAAACATATTCAGTTCAGTTCAACTCGATTAAATTCGTTTCAAGATAAATTAAATTAAAATTAATAAAAAATAATTCAAATTATTAATTTTAATTATACAACCAAGTTAACTAAAAAATATTATTAATATTTTTAAAAAATATTTAATAATTTATAAAAATTACTATTTTTTTAAACTACATGAAATGGTCCTGACAAACATTGTCGAGATGAAAAAATTATTATTTAAAAAAAAATCAATTTAGTTTGTCTCAGATCTATTTAGTTTATTTACATTTACTTTAATTTTTTAGTCACATAACCATTTGTTATCTTTTTTTTTTTTAATTGTGGAACTAAAAAATATTTTTAACTTAAAAATAAATTTTTACTTTTCATATTTTTTATCAAAAATATTTTTTAAAGTATATTTATGTTTCAATCTTTATAATTAATATCTAATGAGATAATAAAATTTGTTGCTTGTTATGACTAACCACGTAGACAAAGAAACAAGGAAATAACTGAAGAAAACATCTTTACATAACCAAGTAAGCTTTATAGTCGAAACTTTATTTCAAAATTTGTTGAATAGTCCATTTTTTTAAAGTTATAAAAATTACAAAGAAGTGGTTTATGATGCTATGGTGCAAACAAAAGTCAACAACATGATTTTCGAGCTCAAATTTGGAATTCACCAACTTCCAGCAAGGACTCTTGCGCTAGTATCAATGGTACTGGTCAAAATTTGATGGTAGTGATAAAACAAGCAGGTCGAACGATGGTGAGAATGAATTATCGACCGAAATAAATGGAGGGGCATCACTACTAGCACGTAACAAAACCAAACCCAACAAAATAGGGAGACTTTTTTTTCTTGGTCTTATAAAGTTGGGCCATTTTCGATTTATTTTCATGTATTTACACATTTTCAATTTAGTCCCATATAGCTCAATTTTTTGTCCGATTTAGTCTTTTTTTTGCCGGAATCTTCAATTTTGACCGGTCAACTGGTGACGTGGCAGCCCGGAAGATGATCGCCGAAGCCTTGACATGCGTCTTCTCCTGATTGGCGGCTGTAATCAATTTTCAAAAAATAAAAAATAAAAAAAGAGATAATTTCACAAATGGTCCCGTAACTTAGGCTGTTTCCGCATCTAGTCCTTTTTCTATTGCAAATATCAAAAGTAGTCTTTACCGGTCATTTCTGACCGGCTGAGTCACGTGCAGCGCACGAGTTGTCCAAATGGCACACTACGGTTGGTCGTTTGTCCACGTCAGCTGGGCGCTCAATTTTGGTGGGAAAACCCGATGGCAATCAATGTAATTTTCGGACATTACAT
>JACOMQ010007866.1:0-13594 GCA_014843705.1 Euphrasia arctica | reverse complement strand
GTGAAAATCCACGTAAATATTGATTCTAAATCAATATAATTAACAAGCAACGTATATCATCATTGAGTCCGTGTGTGACCCTGTAGGTATGATTATCGATCAATATTATATTGCTCCCAGCAATAAATAATATTATCGATTTATCAATTAACATCCGAAGACAACCTTTATGAATTTATCGATTGCACACGTATGATCGAAGGACATAAACCAACACCTAGACCCCCTAAGAATGCGACACGTGGCACCGATGATCACGTGCTTCTCACGTGTTACCGGGAACCGCCCAAAAATGCATTAAACTACAATTTCATGAAAGTTCAGATACTCGGGTACAAAAATTGAAAATTCAGTAACTAAAGTACAAAAATGCTTATAGTTCAGGCACTAAAATACAATTATCCCAATTTATTTCTATATTATTTAATTTGAATTAATTAAATAAATGAGAATAGATTTACACATGACAAAATTGAGCATTTCTATTGGACAATAGATTTTGAAATTGAATGAAAAAAGATTGGATATAGGGGAAATTGAGCATTTCTATTGGTCAATAGAATTCAATTTAATCTAAGTGGCAACATTAACTGATTTGATTGGCTATTGGAAATTAAGTGATTTAAAATTGTGAAAATGTTAAAAAATACCATTAAGTAGATAGCGAAACATCTTATTTGCACTCGCATATACAAATTATGCTTTTCTACACTAAAGGACGGATATACCCTTAAGTAACAATAAGACCGGCATTTTCCCTTTGTTTACATTAGAAATGTTTAGCTATATCGAATATAAATGTTTTGTCGAATAGACTTATCTCTGTGTCGAATATTTGTTTTTTTATATCGAATACATTTTACAGAACCATTTCTCAATAAATGTTTGTCAATATATTTAAACCCTTGTCGAATGGTAGGTAACCCTTGTCGAATGATATTTAATGTTTTTCGAATGAGATGTAAGCCTTGTCGAATGAGATTAACCCTTATCGAATGGTATTTAATGTTTATCGAATACACGTAACCATTATTCCCAAATGAATATTTATTTGTTGAATGAATATGTTTGCGAATGAATGAATATTTTTATTTGTGGAATACATTTTAGACTATTAGAATAAATATTTATTTTAGATTACTTTAAATTTATTTGCGCTATTTTAAATTTATTTGCGTAGGCTATTTTAATTTTTTTTAGCTATTTTAAATTTATTTGTTTCCGCAATTTTTTTATTTTTGCGAATTATATATTTTTTGTTTTTAATGTTTGCGCATTATATATTTTTATTTGTTATAATATATTGTTTTTGCGCATCTAATAAGTATTTTTATTTGTCAAATATATTGTAAACGGAGAGAAATTATTACAAGTTCAGTAAATTTATCATGAATTGAATGCAAACATGTATTCGATTCAAAAAACCATCGAATCCTATTCCAGGAACGTATTCGACAAGCTATCTGAACGTATTCGACAAGTTAATTACATTCGATAAACACTAAAATATATTGAAAAAACAAATTTATATTCGATAAACAATAAAAACATATTCGACACATAAATATAATATAAATATATGTATTCGACAAGCTAATTACATTCGATAAACACTAAAACATATTGAAGAAACAAATTTATATTCGATAAACAATAAAAACATATTCGACACATAAATATAAAATAAATGTATTCTACAAACTATTCGATAAACAATAAAAACATATTGAAAAAACAAATTTATATTCGATAAACATTAAAAATATATTCGACAAATAAATATCACATATTCGAAACAAATTTATATTCGATAAACATTAAAAACATATTCGACAAACAATTGTATTCATAAAACAGATATATTCGATAAAAAATAAAAACATTCGACAAATAAATATAAACATATTCGATAAAGAAAATATTTTCATTCGATAAACAATAATTTACCATTCCAGAAAAGTTAGAAAAATTTAACATAAAAAAAAAAAATAACGGTAGAATATTGTTGTCGAATGGTATTATCGAATGGTATTGTCGAACGGTATTTTAACCCATTCGATCAGCTCTAAGGGCAAATTGGAGCATTCAGCGCTTTTTAGTGTAAAAAACCATACTTTTTATATGTTAGTGTAAATAAGAGGTAGCGCTCTAAGGGCAAATTGGGGCATTCAGCGCTTTTTAGTGTAAAAAACCATACTTTTTATATGTTAGTGTAAATAAGAGGTAGCGCTCTAAGGGCAAATTGGGGCATTCAGCGCTTTTTAGTGTAAAAAACCATACTTTTTATATGTTAGTGTAAATAAGAGGTAGAGCTATCCCATATAGTATACTTTAATTTTTCTCCCTTTAAAATTTATCTATTAATAGATTAATAGATTATACATTGAAAAAATGAAGTGATTTACATTATTAAATCACTATCATAGAGTGTGACTGCGTGAGTCATTACACGGCAACAAATTTCGACTTGGAAGTATTTTCATTACATTATTAAATTAGCGTGGGATTAGGGTTTGCTGTCCATTTCACTCATTTTCATATCTATACTTTCCCCTTCTTTTTCTCGATTCTTTCCATATTCCGACAGTCGAATTGCTCATATCCTCTCGCGCATCTGCCGGATTTCGATTGGTAAAAATCTGATTTTTTTTCCTCACTTTTGTATTCAATCAGGGTTTCTGATTCAGCTCGAATTGACAAAGATCCGTTTTTTATTCAATGAATTAGGGGTTCTTGAGGTACTGACTGCGAAATGATACCAATTCGGAGCTCCGTGCATCGGACGATCGCCGATTAATCGGCGAGTTGGTCCATCGGCTCTGTGTAGCTCTTGTATGGAAACTCGTAGCCGGAAGCGGGCGGAGGCATCCACCTCAGCAGCTTTATCTGGCCCAACCACTCGTGCCACAAAACGCGCTCGCATCTCATCCACCAATACCCCTTCGATCTCCACTCGCTCTTGCTCGCTCCCTCGTTCCTCCTCCATGGATCCCAAATCGGAACCCTCAGCTGCCTCCGGCTCCACCACCCGCAGCCGCCGTGGCAAAAACCCAAGTGTCAATCAAAATTGGGATGGCAAAGACAATAATACCCACGCGGATAAGGGTAAAGAGAAAGAGCCTGAAATCAGGCACAGGGAGATAGAGAGGAACTTAGGCCTGAACATTGATTCCCACGATGGGGATGACGATGACGATAACGATAGTGAAGGTGGTGTTGGGATTCTGCACCAGAATTTGACTTCTGCTAGTAGTGCTCTGCAGGGTTTGTTGAGAAAATTGGGTGCTGGATTGGATGATTTGCTCCCGAGCTCGGCCATGGCTTCTTCTTCCCATCAGAGCGGGCGGCTGAAAAAGATACTGTCTGGTTTGAGGGCTGATGGTGAGGAAGGGAAGCAAGTGGAGGCGCTGACTCAGCTCTGCGATATGCTTTCTATAGGGACAGAGGATTCTCTGAGTACTTTCTCGGTGGATTCTTTTGTTCCGGTTCTGGTGGGGTTACTTAACCACGAGAGTAATGCTGACATCATGCTTTTGGCAGCTAGGGCAATTACACACCTGGTTGATGTGTTGCCCTCTTCTTGTGCTGCAGTGGTGCATTATGGTGCCGTCTCTTGCTTTGTTGCTCGGCTCCTCACTATTGAGTACATGGACTTGGCTGAACAGGTGAATTTGATTAATATGGAGTTACTTTTAGAAACAGTTAATATATTATACTATTGACTGATATTGATTTGAATTGATTCGACAGTCTCTGCAAGCCCTGAAAAAGATATCTCAGGACCACCCAACTGCTTGTTTGAGGGCTGGTGCGCTTATGGCTGTGCTCTCGTACCTGGACTTCTTCTCTACTGGTGTCCAGGTGTGTAAAAAAAGTGGATGATTGTATAATAAATAAAATTTCAATCTTTGAAACGTCCTTTTTACTTAGCTCTTTGCATCTTAGAGAATTTAATTTCCACTATTGATTTGTCAGAGAGTAGCCTTAGCGACTGCTGCAAACATGTGCAAGAAACTGCCTTCAGATGCTGCTGACTTTGTAATGGAAGCTGTTCCTTTGCTGACGAATCTCCTACAGTATAACGATGCCAAGGTTGGATATAAAAGTGTCTGCCTTTCACACCTATTCACTGATAGGTTCTGCTTCTTCCCGTGTTCAATACTTATCCCCACATTGAATTGGTATTTATAGGTTTTAGAATCTGCGTCTATTTGCTTGACTCGGATTGCCGAGGCATTTGCTTCATCACCGGAGAAACTCGACGAACTCTGCAACCACGGTCTCGTTGCACAAGCTGCTGCTCTAATTTCCTTGTCCAATTCTGGAGGGGGACAGGCTTCCCTTAGCACTTCTACATACACGGTATAACATTAAACAAGAGTTCTGTTTTATTAGTTTGCGTGAGGTGCCACAACATGATCGTACCTTCATGCAGGGTTTGATACGGCTTCTTTCTACCTGCGCAAGCGGTTCTCCTTTAGGAGCTAGGTCCCTGCTTTTCCTTGGAATCAGTGGGACTCTGAAAGAAATCTTACAAGGGTCTGGCCTTGTGTCAAGCATGTCTGTTTCACCTGCTTTAAGTAGACCCCCAGAGCAGGTGTGTGTGATTTCGTTAGTTTGCCTCTTCCTGACTTGACTTGATCCATTAATTAGAATTTGCCTGTCATTAGTTTTCACCTATTTTATGTTTTTTTTTGTACGTTTTAGAGTGAGGCATTGTGTGTCGCTTTGGAAAGAGTTATGATTTAATTTATAAATTTGGCTTGATAACTAAGTTCATGTATACCATCAGGTTTTTGAGATTGTGAACCTGGCAAATGAGCTTCTTCCACCACTTCCCCAAGGAACAATATCTCTTCCAGCCAGCAGTAGTTTGTTTATAAGAGGCCCACTTCCAAAGAAGAGTAATGCAAGCAGCTCTGGCAAGCAGGAAGATTCAAACGAGAATATGATAACTCGTGAGAAACTGTTGACTGATCAGCCCGAACTTTTACTGCAATTTGGAATGGATCTGCTTCCAGTTCTGGTCCAAGTAAGTATCAGATTAGCTCAGTATGTTTATATATAACTTTAGTGGAAAAAGAGAGTTATTGCAACATTCCTTGTATTTGGCATGCAGATATATGGTTCCAGCGTGAATGGTCCTGTACGCCACAAATGTCTTTCAGTAATAGGAAAGCTCATGTACTTCAGCTCTTCAGAAATGATACAATCTTTGATAAATGTCACAAACATCTCAAGGTGATTTTGGCTTCACTGCACTTCATTTTGCAACATGTGTTTGTCGACTGTTTTGGAAAGGAAGCCTATCACTTACACTGTTTTCGGTTGTTTAGTTTCTTAGCTGGTGTTTTAGCTTGGAAAGATCCCCAAGTTCTGGTGCCTGCCCTTCAAATAGCTGAAATCTTGATGGAAAAGCTTCCTGATACTTTCTCCAAGATGTTTGTAAGGGAAGGTGTTGTTCATGCTGTAGATACATTGATACTGACTGGATCTACTAGTAGTTCACAACCTTCTCCCAATGAGAAAGATATTGATTCTATTCCCGGGTCATCACGGTCTAGACGGAATCGTAGACGAGGTGGCAATTCTAGTTCTGATGCGATTCCTGATGATAAAAACTCAACTCCAAGTTCAATCGAAATACCAACAGTCAATTCTAGTATTCGTGTCGCGGTCAGTTCATGCGCAAAAACTTTCAGGGAAAAATATTTTCCTTCTGGTCCAGAGGGGACTGAAACTGCGGGCACGGATGATCTGCTCCGCTTAAAGGATCTTTGCGCAAAACTGAATGTTGGAATTGACGAGCAGAAGAGTAACCTGAAGGGAAAATCAAAAGCGTCTGCTCATCGACTTAGTGATATCTCTATTGGTAAAGAGGAACACTTGGTTGAAGTGATAACTGAGATGCTGTGGGAACTAAGCAGAGATGACGGGGTCTCAACTTTTGAGTTTATTGGTAGTGGAGCAGTTGCCTCAATGCTTAACTACTTCACTTGTGGCTGTTTCTCCAAGGAGAGAATTTCCGATGTTAATCTGCCTAAACTTCGACAACAAGCTATCAGAAGGTACAGAACTTTTGTTTCTGTTGCTCTTCCTTCGAGCGTTGGCGATGGGACTTCGGTTCCCATGAGCCTTTTAATTCAGAAGCTTCAGAATGCTTTGTCTTCATTGGAGCGCTTTCCTGTTGTGCTGAGCCACGCATCGAGGCCATCTGGCACAACCGCACGGCTTTCTTCCGGTCTGAGCGCTCTGTCTCAACCGTTCAAGCTGCGCCTATGCCGAGCACAAGGGGAAACTTCTCTCCGTGACTACTCTTCGAATGTTGTTTTGATCGACCCGTTAGCGAGTTTGGCTGCTGTTGAGGACTTCCTTTGGCCTAGGGTCCAACGGGGCGGGTCTGGTCAGATTCCTTCTGTTGCTGGGAACTCCGAGGCGGGGACTACTACTTTAGGGACCAGCGGCGTTGCTTCTTCACCGTCCGCTTTGACTCCTGCTTCTGCTACTAGACGTCCTGCGACTCGTTCTAGGACTTCTATTAATATAGGTGATACAACTAAGAAAAATTCACCGGTGGATAAAACTTCGAGCTCGTCTAAGGCGAAGGGGAAAGCTGTTTTGAAGCCTGATCAGGAAGAAAGTAGGGGGCCCCATACGAGAAATTCTGCCCGGAGAAGAGCAGCACTGGACAAAGACAATGAGATTAAGCCAGGGGAAGGGAACACCAGCTCTGAGGTACTTGTTTTGATCTACCAAGAACCTTTTTTCTAGATATTAGAGTGCATTGTATTTTTATAATATGCCAATTGGATCATCCTTAAGGACCTTATCTCCTCTTTGCGGCCATATGATGTGTGCAAGTTTCAACATTGCGTAAGCCAAATTAATTAGAATTATTGTTTCTATACATTATTTTGTAATGGAGCTAGCTTTCTTGAATTCATTATTAATGCTGATGTTTTTTTCTCTTACTCTTACCTATTTGTTGTGAAAATATAGAAGATTGGAAAAGGGAATGATTAAACAGAATCGAGTTCTTTTGTGAAGAATAAATATGTTTTTCATTTTAAGTTTCTCTTTTTTCCTTGTTTTGTGGAAAGTGACATCCATCTTGTATCCAAGCTACGTTTATATGTTTTTCATTATCAGTATTTAATGTGTTTGTAAATGTGGTAAACATTTGTATGCTTATCCGGGTCTGATAAATAGCTTGGTTAGTACGAAGCTCTCTCTCTTATGTCCTTAGATATGAAATTTAATCCACTTTGTATTATAATAACTCCACTTTTGTTGTTGCTGATACACGAATACTTTAATTCATATTGCTAGAAATTTCTAATGGTCAGTATTATGTTTCTGGGCATTGCAGGATGATGAATTGGATGTTTCGCCTGTAGAAATTGATGAGGCTTTGGTGATTGAAGATGATGACGTGTCTGACGATGACGACGATGATGAAAATGATGATGTATGTATCCTTCTCCATTGAATAAGTATATAGTTCCATTTTAAAAAATTATGGCTGGTAAAAATAATTTTTAGATATCCTTTCTTGAAATATATTTTTCTTTTTAGTATTGAGTTGTTTTTATACATTTGAGGTTTGAAACATTTTTTTGTCGTATGAATATGATTCATTAAAACTTCGATACAACGTGACCGAACTAACCGTGTTGCATTATTTTGATCATTGTAATGTATAAAGTGCTCATATATTAGAGATGCTTTAGGGATTTAACAATTATTATGAGGGTATCTATTATTGTAATAATCAAAGTCTAGGGTATTCTTGAAATGAGGTGAAATCTCCATTGGAACTAATTATATAATTGTATGTGTATCTCTATCTCCATTAGTTGAGCATATTTCCTATGTTGACAGGTCCTAGAAGACGACACACTTCCCGTTTTCACTCCAGACAAAGTCCACGACGTTAAATTGGGCGACTCAGTAGAAGTCACGCCTCTCCCTGACTCGAGTGATGGACTCATCAACCCACCATGTAGTTCTAGCAGCAGAGGCTCTGCCGAGTTTCGGAGTGGTGGTGGTACATTCGGTTCGAGGGGCACAATGTCCTTTGCAGCAGCAGCGATGGCTGGACTCGCATCTGGAAATAACAGAGGCCTGAGGGCAAGCCAAGATAGGCGGGGTCACCCCTTATTCGCCTCGAAAGACTCACCGAGACTAATATTTACCGCTGGGGGAAGGCAGCTTAATAGACATTTGACTATTTATCAGGCAATTCAACGGCAGCTTGTTTCAGATGAGGATGAGGATGATAGGTTTGCTGGAAGTGATCTCGTATCTAGTGATGGAAGCAGACTTTGGACCGATATCTACACTATAATGTATCAAAAGGCTGATGGTCAAGCCGATAGGTCTTCCCTTTGGAATGTGGGTTCTGCAATTCCATCCAAGTCCGCCAAAGCTAATTCTTCAAGTACCTCTACCTCTGATACATCTGCGCAGTATGTTTCGCTGTTGGATAGCATTTTGCAAGGCGGACTTCCTTGTGATCTTGAAAGAAGTAATCCCACTTATAACATACTAGCACTATTACGTGTGTTGGACGGGTTGAATCAGCTTGCCCCGCGTCTGAGATCCCAAGAAATGGTCGACATGTTCTCTGAGGGTAAAGTCTCGACTCTGAATGAGCTCGTCACACCTTCTGCTGTCAAAGTCCCTTCGGAGGATTTCATCAATGGGAAGCTCACTCCAAAACTGTCTCGCCAGATTCAGGATGTGCTCGCTCTCTGTAGTGGATCTCTCCCGTCTTGGTGTTACCAGCTGACTAAAGCTTGCCCTTTTTTGTTTCCATTTGAAACCCGTCGTCAGTACTTCTATTCCACGGCTTTTGGATTGTCTCGTGCTTTGTATCGACTCCAGCAGCAACAAGGGGCCGACGGTCATGGATCGGCAGGTGACCGAGAGTTGAGGGTCGGGAGATTACAGAGGCAAAAGGTTCGTGTCTCTAGGAACCGGATATTGGATTCTGCTGCGAAAGTCATGGATCTGTATTCTAGTCATAAAGCGGTTCTTGAGGTCGAGTATTTCGGCGAGGTTGGCACAGGACTGGGGCCGACTCTAGAGTTCTACACTCTTTTGAGTCACGAACTTCAGAAGGATGGACTAGGGATGTGGAGGTCGGGTGGGACCTCCATGGAAGCTGATGTGGATGGACAATTGGGCGATACAGATATTATTCATGTACCTCTTGGGTTGTTTCCCCGTCCTTGGCCACTCAATGCTGATGATTCTGATGGTAGCAAATTTTCTAAAGCCATAGAGTATTACCAATTGCTTGGGCGAGTTATGGCTAAAGCTCTCCAGGATGGGAGGCTCTTGGACTTGCCGCTTTCAGCTGCATTTTATAAACTTGTCCTTGCTCAAGTAAGTGAAATATTTGCAAGAGTAATTTTTTCTACAATCAATGTTTTAGAAGAGTTGAAGTGTTTATAATATGTTGGTTGGGCAGGAGCTTGATTTGCACGATATTGTTTCTTTCGATGTGGAACTCGGGACTACTTTGCAAGAATTGCAAGCACTTGTATATCGGAAGCAATATTTAGAATCCTCCGGAAGCTATAAACCAGAGGAGTTGTCTTTCCGTGGAGCATCAGTTGAAGATCTTTGTTTGGATTTCTCCCTTCCAGGCTACCCTGAATATATTTTGAAACAAGGCAGTGAAAATGTATGATATATATAATGTGTTCTTTTCATTGTTATCCGAATTCCTATTTATTGAAATGTTTATAAATCAACTGAATTAATTCACAGGTGGATATGAGTAACTTGGGGGATTATGTTTCCTTTGTGATTGATGCTACTGTGAAGACTGGGATCATGCGGCAAATCGAAGCATTTAGAACTGGATTTAATCAGGTTTGCATGCTTGATTTTCATTAATTTTTCAGTAATTCTGTCAGGGTCAGCTAGCTATATTACTGTTAATCAATTATGGCAATGTTCCCTTATGTATTGTCTTTGTGTGTACCTAAGAAACATATGATAGGCTGGTATAATATTTTTGATTAATATATATTGCTCCTTCATGTGCGGCTTTTGAAAGATCTGTTTTTTTGGATCTATGATTCTCAAAGGTGTTTGACATTGCAACTCTACAAATATTTTCTCCAAATGAGTTGGACTATCTGCTGTGTGGTCGTAGAGAGCTTTGGAAGGTAATGCTTCCTTTTTGGGCAAATCCCTGAAAATAACTTAAATTCTTACATTGCCTAGATTGACCTTTCTGTCTTTCTGCAGGCTGAGTCGCTAGTGGATCACATTAAATTTGATCATGGATATACTTCCAAGAGTCCGGCTATTGTCAATGTATGTTTTCTTTTGCATACCTGAAACACATTGATAAATGTGAAACTTGAGGTTTAGCATAATCAAAAAATAAAATAATGATTCGATATCTAATCCCTGATTCAATTTGGTCTGAGTTGCTTTGATAATGTTATCTCCTTTGGGCTTACATGTCTTAAGTCATGTTTATTTTATTTCTTACTTCCATGTTAATAGCTTCTTGAGATTATGGGTGAATTCACCCCCGAGCAGCAACGCGCCTTCTGCCAGTTTGTTACTGGTGCTCCACGCCTTCCACCAGGTGGTCTGGCTGTTCTGAATCCTAAGTTGACAATTGTTAGAAAGGTACTTACTTTTCTCTTCTCCATCTAGGCGTTGACCATTGATACAGTTATATAGCGTGTTCTCGATCATAATTCACTAATAAAATATTTTTTTCATTTTTATTTCTAAATCGCAACAGCTTTCTTCAAACCCAACCAACGCAGCAAATAATGGTACTGGGGCATCAGAATCTGCAGACGACGACTTGCCCAGCGTGATGACTTGTGCCAATTACCTGAAGCTTCCACCTTATTCCTCCAAGGTATGAAATTTAATTTGGTTAGGATGATATAAAAGTTGAGGTGTTGTTTTTCGTGTAGGACCATAGGAAGTGTTTATGAAGAATCATACATACATCAAAGGGGTGATTGTACTTGATTATGTTTTCTTACGAGGCACTGATTCTGGGTTTTGTCGTTTAGGAAATTATGTACAAGAAATTGGTTTACGCCATCAGTGAAGGACAAGGATCTTTCGATCTGTCTTGAAGTATTTTGACCAGGATACCTTGAAGACAGTAATTTAGGATGATGGTTCAAGAGTACCAATTTGTAGCTTTAACCCTTTATTGTGCTTTCTTAACCCTGACATAGTAGTTAAAAGGTGAGTTATTTTTGTATTTGTGTTATTCACAATAAAACATTTTTCCTTTTACCTTTTCTTTAAATCATGAATCTATTATTATCCATTCAATTCATATTTACATCCAGTGCTTGCCCTAATATTAATTACTGTTGTCTGATTTATGAGTCTGAAGTCTTTCAGGTGATGGAGGGTTCCGCTGGAGAACTGAAAACAGGGCTTGTAAATAAACAATCAAAATCGTCTATAAGAAAAACGCTTTGTCGTGTACTTTAGAAAAAAATGTCAACTGTACTTTTTGTTATGTATCATTGTATAAGCTATTTTGTAAGATTGGATAATGGATTTTTCGTTTAATGTTTTGATTTGAAAGTGTTGAAAATCATGAACTTGCAAAATTACAACTTGATAAATTGTAGTGTAAACATTTCGCTAAAATGAAAATACGTACGTACGTAAGATATTAATTTTTCGCGAAGTCGGTCTTAAATATTAACACTTCAACAACTTTGTTCGCACACACTTAGTTGTAGCTTGCTCTAACTAAGTCGGTCTTAAATTGTGTGTATATGTTCTCACTCAATCGAAGTAAAATAAAAGGGTTGAAGACAAAGTTATGTAATATGTTTCATTTCATTGATCACAAAACAAAACTATTACACTTAAAGAGAAAGGTAGACAGAATGATCTAAGGCCGTATCCCAAGTGTCGCAACACTCAAACGAACCAGAGACCTAGTACTACTACACTTAGAGTTATATCTATTAACTCTTCTAGTGGTGCACACCACAAAACAACTACCAAAACTCTAAGGCTCAACGTCAACAAACAACGATAGCGATACTCGAATATCAGATTTCGTTCTCTCAAAATCGTCAAGTGAAGTCTTGAAAATCCATGGGTATATATAGGTCACCCGCACATGTGAAGCCTTGAAATGAAGACATCTGATTGACCACATGCTTTGCTGACTTCATATTTCCATGGATGACATCACTTTTGAAACTTGGATTCTTGAATCTTGTATCTTTGATTCTTGAATCTTCGAATCTTGAATCTTCAACTTCTTCAACTTCATACTTCAACACTATCTTGACTCCATCGATCTCAATACTTCATCTTCAACTTTATCGTGATAAACACTCGTTGTCGAAGCTTCAGCATTTCATCGTCTTCATGGTCGTCGACATTGTTGAAGTAGAGAATAGCACATCCACACATCGTCAACACTTGAACTGAGATAGTTATCTCTTGCACTTGTCGACGTTGAAGGTGGGATGTAACACACCTTGCGTCAGTTGACGCATAAGGTGAACAGCATGGGGCGTGCGCCAGTTGGCGCACGAGATGGCTGACGGCGGGATCGTGCGACAATTTTCGCACATGATGGAGGAGGGGCGTGCGACATTAGTCGCATGAAGCAGATGAGAGGCCAGCGGCGTGCGCCAGTTGGCGCACGTGGTGGAGGAGGTCAACCGTGCGACAGTTAGCGCATGAGTTGAAGAGGCGAGACCATGCGCCTTTTGTCGCACGAAGAGGAGAAAGCTGGCATGGCGTGCGCCAGTTGTCACACGGTGGTGAAGTTTCACCTCGTGCGCCAGTTGGCGCTCGTGTTGATACTTGATGCTTTGGACTTCACTGATTCCATTTCACCATGTTATATGTCTAGCATCCATTCCTTCAACACTTGAAAACAAAACAAACAACAAAAACATATATTGTTGTCAAAACCAACATCTATATAAAAACACAATGAAGTGAAGGTGATTCTTTTACGAAATTTTAGTGTTGTCAGGATAAAACAACTCTCAATCGAATTTCGCACGCACTAAAATATAATGAATTATAAAAGTTTTTTTCTTGTTGAAGAATTTGTATACTTTCTTGTGATATTTGACAAATTAAAACAACTCAATCAAATTTTGCACTCAAATATAATAATGAATTATAAAACTTTTTTTCTTGTTCAAGAATTTGTATATTTTCTTGTGATATTTGACAAATTATATTGTGCAAGTTTGTGTACAATGTACATATTTTTTAAACAATAATTTATTTGTTATGTAATTATAATTTTAGTGTGGATTAATAGGAGTATATATTTTTTTTTGTGTTTGTGTTTTGTTTGTTATGTAATTATATTTAATTGGGTTATGTGTACAATTCAAATATCTGGGATATTTCAAATATCCTCCACATTTTTATTTTATTTTTTAAAATTAAAAATGTTTCAAGTACTTGCATAAATGAAAAAAATAAAAATAAGAATTAATTAATACTATAAATGAACCAATTTTATTATCATAGTTGAATTTTTAAAAAAGAAAAATTATTTTATTTGTGATCTTTGATATATATATATATATATATATATATA
>JACOMQ010007864.1:0-13596 GCA_014843705.1 Euphrasia arctica | reverse complement strand
TATATATATATATATATATATATATATATATATATATATATATATACTTCACCTCTATCAAGACTCGAGTCATAATGCAATGTTTGTGTTGCTTTAGAGAAAAAAGGGAAAGACACCTAATTTTTTCGACTTTCAGGTTTCTAAAGTTGGGTCTGCCACCTCAAAGTCCTGGAGGGGATTGACCTTATTGGGAGCAGGTGTTACCGGGCTTTTAAGTTTTGCAACAGTAGCATCTTGTGATGAGGCCGAACATGGCTTAGAATCTCCTGACTACCCTTGGCCCCACAAAGGCATTCTAAGTTCATACGACCATGCTTCGTGAGTTTCTCTTTAACTCATCTTGCATTGCCGAGCACACTTGTATTTCAGAATTGATATCAAGTATCCAGATATATACTCAGTTCTGTTTCAAGCAATACTTTTTTCAAGTTGAATCTTTATCTTGAATTAAATGCCACGTGCATATTTCTGTTTACTTTTGTATTTGTTACATTGCCTCTATAGCCATTGAATGTTCAATACGTTTGTTTCTAACTTTAACCAGACACTAGCAGCAGTACCACACTCAAACTTTTGTCGTCATTTTGTACTCAATATGTTTTTCTTTTCATTTCTTTTATTTAGGAGGAAGATATGGATAAGCTTATTACATTGTTTCTTGTTTCTTATTACATTATTACATTATTTCTTTTGTACACTGTTTCTTGATTATTATTGTTTTGCTTCACAAATGCCTAGAAAATGATTATCTCTATAAGGCATAAGCAACCTACGAGCTTTGAGCTTTCATATCCTAAATACATCATACTTTCTTCAAAGCTACAAATGATAACAAAAATACATTAAATGTTTTGGTGATTGCTCTAACTTTCAATTTTAGAGAATAAGTGAGAACGTTATTTAAAAAGAGAGAAATATTTTTGAAGTGCAATTAGTTGTGAGATGAAAAAAGATTATATAGTTGGTGTGATATAAATGTAGTATAATAATGATTGGTAGTGAAGTACTGTATTTTAAAGGAATTGCAGTGGGATGACGAGATGTAATTGATGAGAGAAAATAGGAGGATACGTGAATACTGTATTTTCTGATTAATTTATAGAGGGAACCATATATTTGGGATAAAAAATATTCTGAAGTGGAATGAAAATAGAAAATAAAAAAATCACACTTCCAAGCTCAACCTTTTTTATTCATACCTTCTGTAAATTCATACAATTTTAGAAGAGCAAGGATCTTTCCATAATAAGCTTTTATTTGGACTGTAGAAATATTTCAGACTGTTGCATTGAGTCCATTGACACGTGTTGTCATTTCCAAACAGGATTCGTCGTGGTCACCAGGTTTATACACAGGTCTGTGCCTCCTGCCATTCCATGTCCTTGATTTCTTATCGCGACTTGGTAGGCGTTGCCTATACTGAAGAGGAAACTAAGGCTATGGCAGCCGAGATTGAGGTAGTTGACGGGCCCAATGACGAGGGAGAGATGTTTACTCGGCCTGGGAAACTGAGTGATCGTTTACCCGAGCCGTATTCGAATGAACAGGCAGCTAGGTTTGCCAACGGGGGTGCATATCCTCCCGATTTAAGTCTTATTACCAAAGTATTTCCTACTTTTCCATCCATTTTTTTTGTTTTCTTCTTATTTCTTGCCAGTTTCGGCTAATCTTCAAGTTCTGCATCTTTAGGCCCGTCACAATGGTCAAAATTATGTATTTGCCCTTTTGACTGGATACCGTGATCCTCCTGCTGGTGTGATAGTAAGTTCTTCTGTTTCTTTTAATTATACTGTGATTTTACTTTTTAATTTTCTTCTAGTTTTCTTAAATTTCTCAGCATATTCTTTGTCTGCTTTAACGGGCTAGTTGGCTATTTTCCATCCATCATTATCTCCAGACATAACTTGCTAAATTAAGGTTGCATGAACTGATTTTTATTTTTACTTTTTTTTTCATTATTCTTAGCTGTGAAAGAATTGGTTGTTGATCATCTTCAAAGCGAACTGGTTTTGAATTGTACAAGTGAATTCCTAGTATTTGGTTGAATAGTATAAAATCTATCTTGCTGAGATTTAACAAGTTCGGTCATGTGGTTAGATAATGTGAACAAACTATCTCGAAGAAAATATTGTACCTCAATGTACATCTTTGAATTATGGTCACTTTTTGTACTAATTTACTGTAATCTGTTCGTTTTTTTTTTCGGTTTCAGATTTATGGAAATAAGTTCTGCTCCATCCTTTTAATCCAATGTGCAATCTTAATCCAATGTGCAATCTGTGATCACACACTATTAACCAAATAAAATGTTACCCATTTTCAGATTCGTGAAGGACTTCACTATAACCCTTACTTCCCTGGCGGAGCTATTGCCATGCCAAAAATGCTTAATGACGGTGCTGTTGAGTACGAAGATGGTACACCCGCAACAGAAGCACAGGTAAATTCACTAATAAAATATACTATATGGAGTGATAATTTGTAAAACATTTACACATTCAAGTGGTTGTAGGCAGTACCTTAGGGGAGCATATATTTATTATTAGGGGTTCTTGGCAGAAAGGACAAAATTTGTCAATTGTGTAGGACAAATAGTTCAACATATATTTTGCATCGTTGTTTAATACAAATCAAAATTATCCTTGCATAATCGGCTGAGGATTAATGTGTATTTTAGTTAGGAATTTAGGGTTTTTATTATAATCAGCTAAATGACAATTTACCAACAATTTCTATTTGTTGGAGTTCGAGTTAAAAATCGCAAATACCCACCTCTTTTGATTATCTTGGTATTGGATATATTTAATTTTTGATCTTCATATTCATTTATATGCAAAGAAATATTCCAATTTTCAGTCCTTTGTGTTTTTGGAGATTATTGATGTTCATGTTTTATCTACTGTTTTCTGTAGATGGGAAAAGATGTTGTGTCATTTTTATCCTGGGCCGCAGAGCCTGAAATGGAAGAGAGAAAACTGGTAAATTTTTTGCGCGTGTTATCGAATAAATTAAAACCTTGCAAAAGAAATTATTCTTCGATTGCCCCAATTATGATATGATATGTTATCGTGCTAAATCAAAATCACAGATGGGGTTCAAGTGGATATTTGTTTTGTCACTGGCGCTTCTTCAAGCTGGTTATTACAGGCGGTTGAGGTGGTCAGTTCTCAAGTCTCGGAAGCTAGTGCTCGATGTTGTCAACTAGGTTCGTCTAATTAACATCCTCTTCATGTTACACCGTGTCTATTGTAGGATCATAAATTCGTGTATCAGTTTACATCTGTTGCGATATACGGTAGTAACTAATTTCACTGCAACTGTTTCTTACGTTTTGATGCAGGATAAGGAATTCACACCCCTGGGTATTTTGCTGCTTGGACCGGGAATAAATTCATGTGAAATTAAATTTCATTTTTAACCCTTAATCTACACAAAATAAGGTCTGTGGACTTTTGTGTGTTATTGTCGATTTGAGTTTGTTCGATCTGCTCAATTGTTACCGATACACACCGTACGGTAGTGACGTGTGATTGTTTGAAATGATTTTCAAACCCCATCAGCACAAACAATGTGACCTTGTTTTGGAACAAATATTTATTCATGTAGTGTAAATTACTACAGTATAGTATTATATACTGTATTTTACATGGTCTTGCTTCTATAGCCTGCTCCCCCATTTACAAAAGATTTTAAGAAAATATGGAGTAGTTATTTATGCACTATCACACTTATAAACTACATTATCTTTTTTGAAAAATACACACTTTTTGACTAAAGAATAAAAAGTACAATGTATTTTAAATTTGAAAACAAAATTAATTGTGACTAAAATTTAAAATGTACAGGGTAAAATTGTATCAGTATTTTAAACTTAAAAAAGTAACAATAATTATTTATTTAAATTTAAAGTCACTTTTTTTGAGAAGGAAAAAATCTATGTTTAAAAATTACAAAAAATAAACTTATTTTTTCACTTAAAAAATATAATAATTGTAAATTTACATTTTTAATTACTTTAATATTTTTATTCAAGAAAAATTAAAAATTAATTTTTAAATGCACTATTTTACTATTCATTTAATTTGAAAAAGTGCTATGGGGCCGACGAAAAAGGCCGGCCCAGGCAAAGCATTGGAAGCCCAACTGCCACCGGGTTTTAGAGTAGGGTTTAACACTCACTCTTTCTCTCTCCTCAACCAAAAAAATCCAGTGACTTCTTCAATACTCTACTATCACCGACTCTCCATTCATTCTTAATCGATCGCGACTGACACACCGAACCAATCCTCAAAATGGGTAGTCAGGCCGTCGCCTCCTTCCTCTCGAACATCTCACGCGCCGCCTTCACCCTCGGCCTCGGCGGCGCCGTCCTGAACTCTGCGCTCTACACCGTCGACGGCGGCCAGCGAGCCGTCCTATTCGACCGTTTCCGCGGAGTTATCGAAGAAACTGTCGGCGAAGGGACCCATTTTCTGATCCCGTGGCTTCAAAAACCTTACATCTTCGACATCCGCACGCGCCCTCACACCTTCTCCTCCATCTCAGGTATTTTTTCCGTGCTACCAGCTGATTAATTTTATTGCTGTTTTTTGATGTATGCCCTAATTTCTGTAAGAAAAACCAAGCATGATTAGTTTTTGATGTGTTTGGATTGATAGTAGGAGTACTATTTTTGAACTGCGTTTGTGTTTATGAAGAAATAATAATGAATGTTCGTGCTTTCATTAAGGTATGTAGCATATCGTCATACCTGCGTTCATATACAGGGTACATTGTATATTCACATGCCATTTTAATTAGATAAACATCTGTTGGATTTTTCCATAGTTAAACAAACGGAAACAGTGATTATACCATTATTTATCCGAATTATCAGGCACAAAGGATCTACAGATGGTGAACCTCACCCTCCGTGTCCTCTCCCGCCCTGAGGTCGTTCGTCTCCCTGAAATATTCAAAACGCTAGGCCTTGAATATGATGAAAAAGTCCTCCCGTCAATCGGCAACGAGGTCCTCAAATCCGTGGTGGCCCAGTTCGATGCTGACCAGCTGCTGACCGAACGACCCCGTGTGTCTGCACTTGTGCGCGAGAGCCTTATTCGCAGGGCAAAAGACTTCAACATCGAGCTTGATGATGTGGCGATCACCCATTTATCCTATGGTGCTGAATTCTCAAAGGCTGTCGAACAGAAGCAGGTGGCCCAGCAGGAGGCCGAGAGGTCCAAATTTGTGGTGGTAAAAGCCGAGCAGGAGAGGAGGGCTGCTATCATTAGGGCTGAGGGTGAAAGCGAGTCTGCTAAGCTTATTTCAGATGCAACTGCTATTGCTGGGAACGGGCTGATTGAGCTGAGGAAGATTGAGGCCGCAAAGGATAATGCCATTACCTTGTCAAAGAATGGCAATGTGATTTACCTTCCTAGCGACAACAACATGCTGCTTGGGCTCAATCCCGGACGCTAAGTTTTTGAGGTATTTTTGTAAGCCATTACCTTGTATTTTTGGGGTGAGCAAATGTGTTTCTTGAATGCTTCATTAATTGTGGGTTTGTTATATTTGGTACTTGGAATTGTGATGTACTATGTTTTAACTTTTAAATATTTTGTTCTGAAAATTATCCTTGACTTTTTTTTTTCTTCTCATACAAAATAACTTTGTTATGTTTAATTTACAAAATAATTTCTTGGGTTTTTCTATTTTTCTTGCAAATAGCTCATTTTGTCCTCTCTTCAGGGCATACCAAGGGATTATTTATAATTAGGCTAAACCCAAGGAATAATTTTGAAACAATCCTTTTTTTATGAAATGGTATGGGTTCGATCTGATGAATAATAGGCTTTTTTTTTTTTTTGCATAAAAGTGTGAAATGTGAAGACTGAAACATTACTATGATTTGAATGTTAATTATGTGCTAGTTGCAATCAAGTTGAAGTTTGAGCAATAAACAGTGATAAGAGAAAAACAAATATTACATGTGTGCCAAGTGTTTTCTAAATGATATCTTCATATATATTAGTAGTATCTTATTTTGTTTTCAAGAGAACGTTCATACTTGGGGTAAAACTATCTGCCTTGATTGTTGGTATTTTTGATACTTGCTTTTGACATGTGTTTATTGCAAATAGTGGTTATGTGCTGTTATATGTTTGTTGTTTTTGTCCACAATAGGAAGCAGGTGTTTATTGTATTCTTGACTTTTATATTATTTTTTACAGACAATTATCTTGTGTTTGTGGCTCTTGTTGTAGGTGTTGGAGATGGCATGATTATTGGTTCAATGGAATTTTCCCCAGAGGATATTTTGTTAATTCTGCGTTCTATTATCTCGATAAGAGTATGAACCTTGTCTAGTCGCTTAACTATTCACTCTCCTCTAGATGATGTTGAAACTAAAATAATTTAATCGAGACGATGTTGATGCTTTGAAATACCGGCAGTTGTCTTTTGATGTCTTTTGATTATTCTCTGCTTCATTTTTAGGTTGAATCAGTAAAATGCATGGTAGTTTTTCTGCTGCCCTTAGTTGTTCTTGTGAGTTATTCCACCACCAAAATCCAGTGAATTAGGCACACTTTTTCAGTTATTCTAATTAAGATTTCAGCAGTCATCTTTTAATTAGGTGAAGTCAATAAGGTTCACCGGATACCGGAATTAATTCAGATTTCTCTGTGGATATAGTTAGGAAATCAAGTTAAGAAAGGAATTAATTCATAGATTTCTCTGTGGATATAGTTAGGAAATCAAGTTAAGAAATTTCTGCAATCAACAATTCAGTTAATAGCTGAGCATCTATTCAACTTAAAAGAGTTAAAAAGATATTATTTGTGATTTTTCATATTATTTGCATCTATAATTAAAAATAATATGCTGATTAAAAATTATTTAAATAATAATTTTTTTGATGTTTAATTTATAATTTAAATGGGAGAGAATTAAATGTTCAAATGTTTTTAAAATTAAATTTATAATTAAATGGATGCAAGGCAAATGATTGAAATCATTTTACTTAAGTTCTTCACCACTTTTCTTAAAAAAAAGTCCAATATAAGTAGTTATATTTTTTTGTACTTTTTTCTCATTTTTCAAGAGAATAACATTCCATCATCAAAGAGACCAGAAAATATTCAAATAGAATGATATTGGTTCTTATAATCTTATCCGCCACAACATTTTGTTATGATTTGAAACACCCAAAACAATATTTGGTAAAAAGACAATATGGATAACTCAAAAGTTACATATTCTGTTCTAACAAAAAGAAAATAAGACTATTCGCCGAAAATTTATTCACTCAGTTATTCGAGAATACCACCAAGCCTCCGGAAAAATGGACAAATACGCAAAGAAATGATTTTTCTCGTGCAGCCTATGCTGATGCCATGTGACGGATCAAGTCGATCACTCGGTTACTGAAAAACCACATCAAAAAAAAAAAATCACATTAGTATATTGCAGGCAGCTCCATTATCCACGGGCACAGCTACGCTGCTAGTAAAATGGAAAAAAAATGAAGAGCATAAGTCATTTACCTGTAACCCCATTCATTATCGTACCAAGAGACGACCTTCACAAAGTTTCCATTCAGGGCAATTCCAGCCTTGGCATCAAAGATGCTTGACCTGCCAAAGCAACGAATCAAGATTCATTGGTTAGAAGGACAAAAAGTTGAAACGCTTGCACCTTAGGGATCATGCACTTATGCTGTAAAAGCCTTACCTGCAATCACCTATGAAGTCTGTGGATACAACATCATCTTCTGTGTATCCTAAGATCCCCTTCATGCTAGTCTCAGACGCCTCCCTGTATACGACGATGAGGCTGCTTTCGCTCGACATATTATATATGTTTCAAAAGGATAAATAATTCTTACTTGATGGCGGCCTTAATTTCATCATAGGTAGCTGACTTTTCAAGTCTGGCAGTTAGGTCAACCACGGAAACATCAACAGTTGGGACACGGAAAGCCATTCCAGTCAGCTTTCCGTTTAGAGCAGGAAGCACTTTACCCACAGCCTGTAGAACAAAATACACATTGTCTTAAAAAAGGAATTTTCAACGTGTCGTCGAGAATATGACTGGACGACTGGTATGGTTGTAAAATGCATTTCACAGTACCTTAGCAGCTCCAGTGCTGCTGGGGATAATGTTGAATGAAGCAGCTCTTCCGCCTCTCCAGTCCTTCATCGACGGACCATCAACAGTCTTCTGTGTGGCTGATTACATTTCAAAATAAAACGATATAATCTAGTCACACACACATTAAACGTAAAAAATATTTGAGTAACTGGTGAACTAACCAGTCATAGAGTGGACAGTAGTCATCAGCCCCTCGACGATTCCAAACTTGTCATTAAGAACCTGCAAAATAAAATGTTAGGGTAACATTCAAATCATTATAAATGCAGAATTTACTGCTAAGTTGCATGCATATATGTGGAAAACAATAGAGGAGGGGAATATTATACCTTAGCCATTGGGGCAAGACAGTTGGTAGTACAACTAGCATTTGAAACAATGTCGATATCTTTCTTGTACTCTTTCTCGTTGACACCAACAACGAACATGGGGGCATCACTGCTTGGGGCAGAAATTACGACCTTTTTCGCACCTCCCTGAAAACCAAATCAAACAACAACTGGTAAATGCAAGTATTTTATGAACTAAATTTTGTCGGTAAATTTATTAACTCGTAATGTCACACCTTCATGTGAGCAGCAGCCTTGGCCTTGTCGGTAAAAACTCCCGTGGACTCCACAACATATTCAGCTCCAGACTCGGCCCATGGGATCTCTTCTGGGTTCCTATTCATCAGAATAAAAATTTTTGCGAACTATGAGAACAAGAATTACGAACGAAGCCTGAAGTCACACGATAAGTCAGACGAGGAGATGATATATGAGTAGTACCTCATACCAAACACAGTAACTGGCCTGTCTCCGAAGAGAAGGGTCGTTGAGTCCTTGACCTTAAGCTCGTTCTTTTTCCACGAACCGTGAACACTATCATATTTGAACATGTAGGTCTGCACAACAGAGGAAATCAACGGACTCGTTTTAAATGGACAAAACATTGTTTATGTTAAGTTAAACGATCGAAAAAACAACTTATATACACAGATCAATGTAGAATCACAGATCAACATCTATAAAACAAACATAAAATTACTAAAAAATAAATGTACAAATCATATCCTATCATAGAATCAAGCATCCAGGTCCAATAAATCACAGAGGAAAATACACACACTGACACACACACAGTACCATGTAATCGGTGGTAATAAACGGATCGTTAACGGCGACGAGCTCAACATCATCGCTCTGTAGGGCCACTCTGGCTACCAATCGACCGATCCTTCCGAAGCCTAAAAACCACATCAAATCATTCATAATTTCAAAAACAAAAAAAAAACATGGATTGATCACCGTCGATCGTAGTTGAAATAAATAAAAAAGAAATTACCGTTGATTCCGATCTTGATTTTCCCCATGACGATGGACGTTCGAGTGGAAAATAAAAAATGATATTCGAAATTTCAGTAGCGAGCAGAGAGAGTGAGAGTCAGGTGGGAATCGAGTTGTGATGTGGAGAGAGTGTTTGATTCGGTGTTATTTATAAGCGGAGAGGGCGAAAGTGAAACGGAAATGTCGAGGCTGAAATGGTGGTGGGGACCACCACCTGTTGGGCTGAAGCGGTTGTTTCGGAGAGTACGCTCGTGACTCTCACGTGAGTATTGCTTTGCTTCTTCAAACGGTATGAATTAATATGGCACAAAACCAAAACCAACCCCTCGCGCGTTTTCTTTTCCCGACCCAAAGCGCTCGTCGCGACTCATGATGAGTCATGAGTAGCTCCGACTCTAAGCTATATTTCGACCTGGCTCGAGAAATTCGAACCGGATAAGTTGTGGTGGATTATACAGAATAACTAAGACTATTTATTTAAACTTTAACACCATACTTTATTACTCCACATCATCTTCTCTCTCTTCCACTTAATCATTCAACACTCATTCAACGTTTATACTTTACAATAGCTTTATTTAATAAAATTCAACACCCTACCCTACCACTTTTATTTCATCTTTTTATTTTCTTTTATAATTTTATTTTTATTACAATTTAATAAAACAAATATCAATTAATAATAAAATAATATTTATATGTTTTTAATTTTAAATTTTTTAAATTAAAATAATGAATAGTAAATAAAATATATTTTTTTTTCAAGTAGAAAAAACGGAAAAATAGGGATAGTCATTATTAAACCAAATTACAAAATACTTATGATGCAATACAATATATTAAGAACACGAGAAAATTATAATAATATACATCCAATTCTGTGTGGACAAGTGGCGGGTCCCACCTTTTTTAGTTTTCACGCTTGTTGAATACTTTTTTAGTTTTTACGCTTGTTGAATACCCCATCACTTTTATTTCATTTTTTTTTTTTTATCACTAGAAATCATAATGAAAAAAATGTATTTTTTTCGTATTCAAATCAAATGAAACAACTTTCTATTTAATTATAGATAAAAAATGTTGAATTTTGGTATAAAAAAAAAATTTAATATGAAACAATTGACTCAAAGATAAGATAACAATTTGTAAATTAAAACAAGCCAATCAAAAAATTACAAGTATGAAGACCCACCCAATTTTCTCTTTCATGCGTGTCTATCTCTTATTCGTCATGTGGGGCCCCTCTCTTTTGTTTCAACTCGTTGAAACATTTCAACCAATTTAATCCATGTGGCTTCAACACTCATTATCAACATTCCATTGCAGTGATTTAACATTTGAAAAAATAAATTCAACAGGGCCATTGTAAGTAGCCTAACATACTCATGTGGTATAAATTAAGATAATATTATATCACAACCTTTACACCATTTTATTTAAGAAAATGAAGCATGTAGTATTTTATTAAGTCGAGGTCGAGCAATAATTATTATGTGTTATTATGTGTTTTGTGTAATTAGAAAACTACTAAAATCAATTATAATGGAAAATTTTACAAATATTGTTGGCATTACAATATGTTGCCCAAAAGTTCTCCTATATATTTATATATAAACGTAATAATTTATATATCAAGCGGGGATAGCTCAGTTGGGAGAGCGTCAGACTGAAGATCTGAAGGTCGCGTGTTCGATCCACGCTCACCGCATTTTTAATGTTTTTTTAACCATTCATTGTTTTATTAGATTTTCTAACTGTTTACCTTATTCCTTCTGCCAAAAAAAAGTGAATGAGATGTTTTAATGTTTTTTTAACCATTCATTGTTTTATTAGATTTTCTAACTGTTTACCTTATTCCTTCTGCCAAAAAAAAGTGAATGAGATGTTTTTGAGGTAATGCATGCTTTTCCGAACATTTGTGCCAAAGACTTGAGGACATTTTTAGTTTCGAAGTAGTAATAAGCTTTGGCTACAAAGACCCTATGTCAATCGGCCCACACCTTTGCATAACAATGATAGCAGCCTCAACACACATTTCACATCCTACAATCGATTCTCAAACCTGATATTCTTTTAACGAGTGTAGTGTCATCTTAATAGCGCACTCTCCAAAATTTCGTTGATGCTCTAATGAGGGCATGAATAAAAAATGTGCATTAGAGAGCTCAATATTATCAATTTGGAAAAAGCATTTCATCGATCAAACCTCACTTTTATTGCCTTGTAAAACAGAATTTATTTCATATCACATCTTTTGATACAACATACATAAGTTTCGCATTTCTCAATTTCAAAGTCACATTTCAAGTCTCTCTCTCTCTCGCCTTGCATGAAAACACAACTTAAAACCATGAAAATGCACCCTAACAGTTAGCTAGGTGCGTAGAGAACTTCCTGATCACCAAATCACAAGGTTGGAGGGATCCATATGTAGCCATGAGTTTGCATGTAACCTGCGCGTTCCAACAATTCATCTGCCTCTGTGGGGCCTCTGCTGCCGGGCTTGTAAGGGAGTGACTTAAAATCTCCGTTATCTATTCGGTGCAGAAGGGGCGTGAAAATCTCCCAAGCTGCCTGAAGATCAAGCAACGTAGATAATATATACTTAGTATTTTTTATAGCATACAATCGTAGATATGAATTATGAGAAGTGTAGTGTGTGTTTTACCTTCAACTCATCTCTACGGACAAAATGCTGCTGATCGCCTTTAATTCTGTTTTTAAATAACAAAATGAAGAAACATATGAACTAGTTATTACACAAAAAAATGAGGCATCAATGTGGAAACAGAACGACATGTTTTGTCCAATATTCTAGGACATGCTTCCTCCGTCAACAAAAATGTAGTCCATTATGGTTTTCAACAGAGATTAAGAACTAGTATTGGAAATGAAAATTTTGCAAAATACTTGTTCAGTAACTAGATTTTGCAAAATAATGTAAATGGTTATTTCAAAATGTACCCCTTATTTAATGAAATGTGTTAATTACAAAATGCATTTTAAAAAGGGTTATGCACTTATACAGGGAAAGGAATAGAGAAAATACAAATAGTGAGTGAAATATAAATTTTGGACGGAAGGATTATTATTTTGTTTCCATAGGTTGATATTTTGCATAGACCACGACACAAAAAGAGTTGACTACAAAGCTACTCTGAGATTGAGTCTATTCACAATAAAGGGTTGTAAGTTTGAAAGGTAATTGCTTTATTATATTGTAACTAACTTAAACCTTGGGGATATTTTTTTAAATATCCCCCAATAAAAGGGCAGCCTTTATGATGATAAGAGGTAAAAATACATGAGAATAGTGAGAGTAAAGATCAGATATACATACGTGTCAAGAATTAGACGTTCATAAGCCTCAGGAATGACAACTCCTTGATAACGTTGCTTGTATGACAAGTCTAGTTCACTCTGAGCAGTCGACATTTCCAACCCAGGTTGCTTGACCTGCATGAATAGGAAGAAAACTAGGTCAGGGCATAGAAAAAACACCAACTATTACGATGAGAATAATCACAACCCCAAAAATAACGATAACGCTAACAGTATATAGTTAAACATACCGTTAGCTTCATGTACATGGCCTCTGAAGGTTGCAGGCGGATTACAAATTCGTTCCTTCCTTGCTTTTTACCTGCAAAACTTAATTCCATCAGTTTTATCCAATCAAGAGATTGAGTAACAATGTAATAAAGGAGAAAAGTGGGCTCCTGATCAAGTTGGTAATTCAAAGAGAAACACATGGTTACACATAATGTCACCGCTGTCTTAGTCAAAAACTGAGTTGACAATCCTTTTTGTCTAGAAAATGAATACTTTCACTGCCTTTCAGATATATGATCACACACACTAACCTAAATTTCATACTCGTAACAAAAGAAGAAACCAACAGTCTGTTGCCCTCGATATGCTTGTGCTAAATTTCAGGAAATTTTGTACACAAGGCTACCAGCCTACAACTACATGACCTACTTCAATAACAGGGATCTGATAGTAAAACTGTTAATTATAAGACTTTGGATACGTACATTTAAAAATGTCACCAGGCACATCCTTGAATTGAACCCGTATTTCTGTTTTTCTTGAACTTAAGGCTTTCCCTGCCTTGAGTATAAAAGGCACACCT
>JACOMQ010007863.1:0-13599 GCA_014843705.1 Euphrasia arctica | reverse complement strand
GTTCATCGTGAGCACAAAGAATCCTTGAAGAGGTATACTCCCAAAATAAGATACACAAAACTAGAGTTCAAGGTACTATTTTTTCCCATCTCTTCAATTCTTTGATGTTATGCTTTTGGGACTATCAGTAGAGTTGTTTATGAGGACAAATTCTGTTCGATATGACATAGTATATAGTCTACGTACTCAAATCCTACATCCA
Organism: Euphrasia arctica; assembly: GCA_014843705.1. Taxonomy (NCBI): domain Eukaryota; kingdom Viridiplantae; phylum Streptophyta; class Magnoliopsida; order Lamiales; family Orobanchaceae; genus Euphrasia; species Euphrasia arctica. Next base: position 13,397 of record JACOMQ010007863.1, on the reverse strand, counting down.
TATTCACCCTTGGTTTTTTATATGCTGTGAAACTGCAGCTACCTCAACCTTCTTCTAATCTATATACATGTTTGCAGCATTTATTACTCTTATTATAACACATGGATTTTGATGTCAGGTTGACACATTCTTTGCTGTTGGGTCTCCTCTTGGGGTTTTCCTCTCCCTGCGCAATGTTCGTATTGGGAGTGGTAATAGTTAAGCTTGACATTTGCATGTGCTTATATTCCTTTATTTTTTCCCTTCTCAATCACATCTATGCTATTTTCAGAAAAAATCAAGTCATTACACATTTCTATAAATTTCACTTACTCACATATCTCTAACTAACAATTATTATTGTGCTATTTTCCTTCAAATCTACTTTCATAATTATTTTTTCATCTCAACCATTCACACTCCTAGAATTTAATCTACTTTTTAAATATAATTTTTTCACACTATTCAAACTGAAAGAAATGAAAGTCCACCCAATCACAAACATATTCTTTCTTATATCCAGATATCCCTCTTGAATTTTGTAATATGTGAATTGGTTAGCTTCATTTTTTCTTTTTTGTTGAATTTGGATAATTTTGACCGAAACATCTTTTTTTCTGGGTGGGTTGCTAGGCAAAGGGAAACATTATTGGAATGAGGAAAATATAAATGAAGAGATGCCAGCATGTCGACAAATGTTCAACATTTTCCACCCGTTTGATCCTGTAGCATATAGGTCTGGCTTCTACACTTTTGATCGCAACTTTTTTAATCGCAACTTTTTTAATCTTTTCTTATAAACCTTACATCAAGTATATACTTATTTTCCCTACAGAATAGAACCACTTGTCTGTAAAGAATTTATACACAAACCTCCTGTCATTATTCCATACCACAGAGGTGGGAAGCGGATGTATGTTGCTTATCGGGTAAGGCTACTATAATGGTCCCTAAATAGTAGTGTGGTAATTCTTTCTTCTTTATCTCGGTTCTCATACTAAATTTATGATACAGGAATTTAAAGAAGTGTTAGCTACACGGTCAAAGGCTTTAGTGGATCACGTTAGCAGCATAAGGGTGATCTATCGGTTCTTTTACCTTTCTGTTTTAAAATTAGTAGATTGACTCAGAAATGTTTGATTTTTATTTTTGGCACTATAATTTACTTTCTTCACTAAGATATTTTGTTTGAGTTTGATTTGCATTCATGTAGTACTCGTGTTGACGAAATGTGCACAGCACATTACTTGTGCAATTGAGAAAATATAGCACATGTGAATTAGTCACAATTATTATTTTTTCCACTGGACAGCCAGATATTTGTTTGGATTATTTTGGAGAAGCAAAGCTTTTCGCTGTATCTTGAACATTGCCATAGATAATTATTATATCAATTATGTTTTAACAAGCCATCTCATATATGTTATTAACTTCATTATATAACAGGTTAAAGTGTTGACACTATGTGAACCAAGTAGCAATGATGGCCGAGATGGTAAGAAAATTTATCTCTGATTTTTTGTTGCCTTCGGCAGTTGCTTTATTGAGCTTTGAAGCCTTTTTATTCTATATCATTATTATTTACTTCATTTCTTTGAAGTTAATGCTATATCTCGCAGAGCAATCCGAAAATACCCAGGAGAATGAAGAGAGATCGTATGGTGCAATAATGATGGATAGAATAACAGGGCATGAAGGCGGGAGAATCGATCATGTATTGCAAGTATGTGCTTTTACCTTTATTGATGCTATTTCTATTCATTTGAATTCCACTATTTCCGTAAAGTTATTATCTCTCATTCTCTATATTGCTTTTCTAATGCAGGATAAAACTTTTCGCCATCCGTACGTATCAGCCATTGGGGCACATACGTAAGCTTCGACTTTCTATACTGACTCTCACTACATGCAAGTTTTTAGGTCGTAATAAAAACTTAAATTGTTTTTATGGTGGTTGGCAGAAATTACTGGAGAGATCATGATACTGCTCTTTTCATGTTAAATCATTTGTACCGGGATATATCAGAGGAACCTGTATCGCCTACCGCGTCACTCGCAGGTGATGATAATAGCTTCAAGGGTTGGTCTGATCCGAGGGAGGTGGAGGACGAACAACTCTCCTTGACGTTTGCTGATAGTGTCTTCATAAAACATTTCTCTCATAAAGCCAAGAAAGCCATGCAAAACTGAACCATGCTGTGGAGATATGTGAGGGAACTTTTGATACACAAGGAAAATGTAAATCTTTCAAGTTCAAAATCAATGTAAATTATTTGCATATATATTGATTAAATTTAAAAATATTCTTTTGATGTATGTATAATTGTATATATCTTTCAAGGTCAACTACACACGAGAGGATTTTTTTTCATCTGCTAAATCATTCTTGTTTGTGTTATGCATATCTTCCAGGATTGACAATTCTCAAGAATGTATACATATCTTCCAGGATTGACAATTCTTTTTCTAGTGCCTAAATCACGAACCTCAATCGGAAAAAACATAACTTAAAAGATTTTGGTTTTTGATGAATCCTCTCGCATAAGGTAGTCCAGCCAGGTAAAAAAAGTTAGTTATAAGAAATACTTAGATATTTAGAAAATTAAATTTTGGGTACCACAGAAGCCTCAAACCATTATAAGAAAACCATTAATCCTCTTCCTCCTGTTATGAAAAATTATCCAGATTGTAATAAACATCCATGTAATAAAAATAAAAAATAAACAAACCAAAAACACTAGTCACCAGTTATCATAAGATGGTTAAAACTAATTAGTGCACATTGCAAAGCAGTCCCCAGTCACTCTATGATTCGTTTGCCTTGTGTTTAGCCTTCTCTATGAGAGGTCTCAACTGCTTCTTCTCAGCAAGTATTTTTAAGAAGTTGAACAGAAAGGGAATGTAATTGTGCTTGCGCCGGATATTTTCCGTTCTCCATTTCTTGAACTTTTCCTCCTCCAGCAGAATCTTGTCAGTAGAAGCTTCAATCCCGCCATTTATTTCCAAAAGCGTTAAATTCAATGCTTCCGCATGACCTCCATCCACCACTCTCTCCGACTGCAAGGCCGCAAGCTGCTGGAGGATCCTTTCTCTCTTCCGTTGGAGTTCCTTGAGCTCAGCAGTGTATATCTCTTTCCTGTTCTTTATTACACCCATCAGATTAAACCTTATTTCGTTTTGAGAGTATCTCTCTATGCGCTCTTGAATCACCGGTTGGACCAAGTTTAACCATTCAATATCACCTTGCCCACCGGGGCATTGCCCCAGGCTTATGGGTCCCTCTTTCAGTCCATCAAGCTCGTAAAGCACACCATCCACAGGTATATAGCTTATGAAGTGATAGACCTCATCATCTTTCCCGGAGGCTCTCTGCTCATCGGGTATAAAGGGCTCAGGTCTTGCGAAACTGTTGTGGGCCGTACGGATTGCTTCACTGTTGTTGATGGCCAAACCCTTGAGCTCGGGTGGGAAATTCTTTGTGAATTCTTTCAAAGCTGACAGTTCTTCCCCAACATCAACATCGGGACTGTTCATGAGAATAGACAGGATTGCTTGGGTAGCACAGGCGTTATTTATCACCTGAAATAAAATATATAAGCACACAAGTGCCAATATATTACCCGAAGTGGTTGGAAATTTTATTTATTTTTTGTTCAACAGTGATACTGGAGTAGATATACTAACCTGGCTGGCAAAAAAGAGGTTAGGGTTGGGGTCCTTTATCACAGGGCGGACATCCTTTTCACCAGCACGCCATTTGAAGAGGAAGATTAACCCGTATATTGGCCTGTAAAGTTCATTTAGAGAATACGTAAATTAAGTCCACAAAAGTGAGCTACAACTTGAAATTTCATCACTAAAAGATAATCAAAGGCAAATCTGATTACCTAAGATTATCTAGAGAATCAAGATCCAAGGAATACAACTCCTCAACCTGCTCAAGCAAAGGAAATCAAATAACTACGGTGTCAAAAACAAAATATATGAATTAAATTTACAAGTCCAAAGGCATCGAAGTCGGCAGTCGCCTATGCCAGTACTAGCTGATTTTGTAAAAAAATTAAGTAAGGAAACATGCATTATAATTGTTGCCTTGCATGGCCGCGCATTGTCTTTTGTCACCTAGGTCATCAGGCCGAAGCCAAGAAAAATTATCTACTCATTATGAATGGGACATCCATGAAAGAACAGTATTAAACTCAATTTCTTTTCTACACAGCCTATTCTGAATGAATATATTATTACCTGAACCCCCTTAACTTGCATCTGCTGTATAAGTTCCGTGAAAACACCTGCAGTACGAGACCAATCTTAATTACACACATAGTTTTGGGGATATTGTATAGGAATTCCATCGCATACTACATGTATGTGTGTGTGTAAAGCAGTTTCCCAGGAACATCTTGAATTATTTCCGGAACATGAACCAAATAAGTATATGTAGTATCTTGTAGAGATTTTTAGGTACATTTAACTATGTAATAGATGGTGCATTTAGTATAGTAGAGATTATCCACTAGATAAGATGATGATTTAAAGGCATGCCCCAAAAATGATAGAATCATATCCTCTACACTTCGATTAAATGATGCTTTTGGAAAGGAAATAAAATTATATCCAAACATAGTCAAACTCCATCTACTACAAATGAAGATTTCAAATTGCGCGCGAGTGATAAAAATAACCGCTATCATAATCACAGGTGTATAATGAGATACTTCACAACGCCGCCAATTTCTACTATCACTACAAACTAGGCATTGGGCATATCGGCCCGTGCAGTGCTACTGTTCTCAAACAAAGATGGATCGCTAACATTCGAAATCGAGAGGCCGACGTGTAAAAAAAATGTCCATAGACTACAAAATACAAACGGATAAACATACCAGGATCCGACTCGATGGTGCACCAAGACATGATTGTATATCCAATTACTGCAACATCAACGACAACAAAAACGGGAAATACCGAAATTAGGGGTTCATATATACAATCGAAACAATAACAATCGCTCACAATCGAATAACGGTAGCAGAGAAATTACTACAAGCATATCGAGGCGGAATAAAAAAAAAAAAAAAAAAACTCCGTAAGAGAAACTGCTATAACTGGTACGCCATGCTTTATACTGCGAATCGTTTGAGCCAAATTCCAAAGATCGTAGTAATCGTGAAGTGGAGATGACAGAGCGTACCTGGAGAAATCGACAGCGTAAAGAGGCGGTGGCTAGCGCTGAGAATGCGAGCGTCTCTATCCTCAACGTGTGGGGGGGTTTGGTGTTTCGGGTCGGAAACTGTGGTGTGTGGGCCGTTTCGGGTTCGGATGTTCTAAATAATAAATTGAGTTTTATTTGGGACGCGGATATTTACGGTTTTACCCCTTGCTTCATTATTTATGGATACGCGGCATACGCCGTAACGCCGGGACTATATTATACTCCTTCCCTTTAATGTCAAATCCTAATAATAAAATATATTAATTATTAATTATGTAGCATAATATTTATTTTTTATCACTCTACACTACAAAAAACATCCTAATGATAAAATGCATTAACATCCTAATAATAAAATGCATTAATTATTAATTATCGTAGCATAATATTTATTTTTTAGCACTATATATGCACTAGAGAAAACATGAAGAATAAATATTCATATGTTCCACACCAAATGGTCATAGGTAGTAACGTTGACTTCTTTTGTTCTTTTAATACATATGATAAACGTATACAAAAATTATGAAAAAATAACTAAAATAAAATTTAATAATTAAATTTTATTTTAGTTATTTTTTCATAATTTTTGTATACTATTTATCAAAGAGAGTAGTTACAATCTTCTTCATTAATATTCATTAATACTCACACATGCATGTCTTCTAACTTTAAACATGTCCTCAATTCAAATATTCAACAAAATTAGCTAATAACCTTTACCTTTTTTAGATTCAATATTTTCCCATTTAACCTAAAAAATAAATAGTTACAATCTTCTTCATTAATACTCATTAATACTCACACATACATTTACTTTTAAACCTTATTGTTTTCAATTCAAATATTCAACCAAATTTTTTAGCTAACAACCTTTACCTCTTTACCTTTTTTAGATTCAATATTTTTCCACTTGTAATTTTTTAATTTGAATATTAAATGTTACTCAACTGAAATATTTAATAATGGCGGGTTGCGTGGATTTGTGGATTTGTAACCCCGAAACACGTTGTCCAAAGTGCAAGCTCCAAAGGAAGCTAAGTCCGGGTCGGGTTGGTTCGGGGCCGGGTTCATAAAACAATCATATTCATGCATTCAGTGACGTAGACACTTGGTCCCGAAGGGGTGCAATCGCACCCTCTCAACTTTTTTTAAAAAACTATTTTTATATTTTGATTTTTATATATTAAGATAATTAATTATAATTTGTTTAAAAATAATTGGAATTTAATTGAGATATTGGTGAAATATTGATATGTCTTATTAAAAAAAATAAGATAATTAACTATTTGTTAAAAAATATTACTTTTTTAAATACTCAATCCAAGATTTAAAAAAAAAGAATATCAATGTTGATTAGTTATTAGTACTCTTAATTTATCAATTAAAATTCAATCAATAAAATTATAATTTAATTGATTTAATTTTAAAAGGTTGACAATTTTCTTTTAAAGAGTGTTTTTCTTTCATAATTATATGTAATACGTGGAGTATGAAAAAAAACACAAGTAAAATGAAGATTAATTAATCATTGAAATATGTGGAGCTAAATATGTGGACCATCATCTTTTTTTTATGATTAATTAATTACGGAAACAAAAAACCACAAAAGTGAAATAAAAATTAATTAATAAACATGTGTTGGATTATGAAAAATTAAAAAACTCTTAAATTAATTATTTTGAAACATGTGGAGCATCATTATATAATAATAAATCTTTAAATTAATTATTTCATGATTAATTAATTACTTAACATGAGTATAATGGAAAAACAACAAATTTTTTTAAAAAAAATTTAGACCCTCTCACTAATATTTCTATCTACTATTTCTGCCCTACGTCACTGCATGCATTATGTAAATCAAGCTTGGAAATGGTCTTAAGCAAAGCGTGAATGTAGAACTTTTACATCTCATGCATGTCCCCTTTTATAGATCATCATATATTCATTTATATATAGATCTTACAAAAGAGTCCTTGAAATCAAAATCCGACGATCGTCATCGATCACCAAACATGTGGAGGACTCCCAAAATCAATCTCATGTTGAGACGGGCCATCGGCCCAAAGCCCGTCTTCTCTCCTCGCAAAGGATTGGTTGCTTCGGGCTTTCGTCATCATTATTGCATCTCCACCACAAGTGGTCAGATCGATAATAGTTGTGGTAATGAAAAATCAACGATGAGTCAGATGGAGGCGAAGAGGCTGATGAGGCTGGCGAACGTCGAGGTGTTGAAGGAGAGGCTCGGAACCAAGGATCGGGAAGTCATAACCTACGACGAGCTCATCAAAGCTTGCCTCAGTGTTGGTGTTGCCAAATCTAACGACGAGGCCGCCGCCTTCGCCCGAGTGCTTGACGACGCCGGCGTCGTTCTGCTTTTCCGGGACAAAGTCTACCTCCACCCCGATAAGGTCTTTTCTTTAATATTAGGGAAATTTTGAAATCGGGTAAACTTCCAAATTTACCCTTCTTAATATACATACATATATATAGTTGAAGGGTACAATAGTCATTATCAATTTTAAAAGTTACCCTAAAATATAAATAAAAACATTTTAGTACCCTTCTTAACATATATACACTAGGGAAATTTTGATATCGGGTAAACTTCCAAATTTACCCTTCTTAATATACATACACATATATAGGTTGAAGGGTATAATAGTCATTATCAATTTTAAAAGTTACCCTAAAGTATAAATAAAAACATTTTAGTACCCCTTCTTAAAATATATACACATACATAGGTGTAAGGGTATAATAGTCATTATCAATTTTAAAAGAAAACTACCTCCGATCCAAGTTTTTATGCACAGGTTTATCGGCACATAGATTAATACAAATGTTATTTTTTGACCAAAAAATGAGTGTAAAAATGTATTTTTAAGTTAAAAAGTAAAGTAGTTGAGTGTAAAATTTAAAAAGTACTACTAGTTAAAAGAATAGGTATAAAATTGTATTTTAAAGTGAAAAATAACATTTTTTTCTTTTTAGAGGTGTGCATAATTTGTTTGGGCATCCAAAAAAGGAAAGTGTGCCTAATTAATTGGGAGGGAGATATTATTACCTTATTAAAAGTTAAAACCATTTCATATATACCTTGATCTGCAATGACAAATTATAAAGGTTGTTGATCTGGTTAGGAGGGCAGTGCCTCTTGCCCTCTTACCCGAAGACGACCCGGGGAAGGACGAACTAAAGAGGCTGCAGGAGAAGAAGGAAGAAATCGACATGCTGGCCCACAGACAGGTGCGTCGCATATTATGGACCGGGCTCGGGCTGGCTGTTGTACAGGCCGGGCTCTTCTTTCGTCTGACCTTCTGGGAGTTCTCTTGGGATGTGATGGAGCCCATTGCGTTCTTCACTACCACGGCTGGGATAGTCACGGGCTACGCCTACTTCATGTTCACTTCCAGAGATCCAAGCTACCAGGATCTACTCAAGAGACTCTTCCTCTCTAGGCAGCGAAAGCTCATCAGAACTCGTAACTTCGACATTCAGAGGTTTGTCGAGTTGCAGAAGAAATGCAAGTTGCCTTCGGAAACGTGTGCATCCATCAGAAGGCGACTAGGGGTAGAAGTCGAACCAGATGACCTTTTGCATGGTCACTGATATAGTATAACTTCAATCTTTATCATAAAATGTTGTTTTCTTCTTTTCTTATCAAGCAAGATGTTTTATTTCTCTATTTTGATTTTTATTTAGATGAGCTTCACACAATTTTGTACTCAATAGTGATTTTACATAGTTATATTGCATTTTCACAATTTTACATTTATAATTAGGATCCAAATAATATTGCTGTGTTTTGTTTGTCCTAAAATAACCCATAACAAGAAAAAGTGTTCAAAAATCGAAACACTTCCGCGTTTGCTAAGTTGATACTTACAGTGTTAAGTCACTTGTCCACAAACTCATTACAGGAGTTTATAAAGATTGTTCTTCCTAAATATCAAAAACTCTGCCTCCATATTGTTCATCAGTTCAACCACCGACTCCAATTCAGATCCGTTGAAATGCTCCAAGATATCAGACAGTGAAACCTGTTTTGTTAAAAAAATCAGTATATTAGTTCGTGAGAGTACAAAATAACCGCATGGGCAGCCCAGAAAACGTACCCCATCTTCAAAATTCTTGAGCCACTTGAGTACAGAATCCTCGGTTGCCACCATAAAAGGGGTTTCAACCTGTGGCATATCAACTTTTTGGCGTTTCCGATTAGAACAGATTGAGTCGTCCACAGCTTCCACATTATTAACTAACGACCCATCCATCTGAGTTGAAAGGCCATTATGGGATTCATCTATTTTGCAGCCTTCTTGATGGTTTGGTAAAATAACTTGTAATACTCCAATCTCTTGCATTATCATGAAGACCTTTATCTGGCTATAAGTGACCTGGTGGTTTACAAAATTTAATCATCATTAGAAAAGGAATACAATACAATATACTAATATATGTACATCCATATATGAAGAAGCACATTGAATGTGATTTTTAGTATGATTTGATTGCATCAGTAAAGTATTATTCTTCTATTACCTCTTCAGATAATTCGTTTTTAATTGGTTTTAACTTTTCTTTTCCAACTTTATCAATGGCATTCTGAATGTTCTTCGCTATCTCCTCTGTCACTTCAAGTTCCGAACATAATCTGGCCCAATCAATTGCACATCCCTCCCTCGCGGCTTCAAAGATGTACTCGTGGACAGTTGATTCTTTTATTGGAGCCACCCTGCCTGAACGATTCTTTTTATATAAAAACTAATACGTTAAATTTACACAAAATAGTTAGAAATACGTCATAAGTGTGAGCTTTACTTCCAAGAGACTTACAGCAACTTGTTGGAACGAAAGTCCATCTTCTTGCCACATTTTCCAGGCTTCAAACTTTGCAGGTGTTAGTTTTCTATTGTTATGAATAGGTGTAAGTTTACTTTGGGTTGGAGATTCTGCAGCTGGCTCTCCATCCAAAGAAAGACTAAGTTCTTGTGATAGATGCTGAATGACTTGTAGCAGACGATCACCGTATGTTGTCATAAAGAACTACAGGAAAAAAAAATTATAGATACCAAACAAATCCACAAGGCATGTTATATAAATCTAACATCCATTACATTCAAACAATCAAATGAAGGATTAACAATTTAGGCAATTTAGACACACATTTACATAAGAAAAAATTACAACATTCAAGAACGTCTAACATAGAAGATCCTATCAACCGGAATGATTTTTTCATAGGACATATGTCTAGATAGTAAATACCTGGTTTACACCATCAATATTTGCCAGTCTTGCTCTTGTAGAAGGCCTCGTTTTTGTTATCCTTCTTAATGTTTGATCACCACATAATGCGTACCTGAAATTTAAAAATGAATATCAAACATGCATAGGTCAACTAAACGGTCTTCCAACAGCAATTGGAGTTATGGATTTTCAGTTTAAGGTGGGTAGTATTGGATGCATAGTGGGGCAGAAAATCACTCGTTTCATTGAGTGCGTAGGCACAACAAAGAAGTTTTTTTAATCATCCGATGGGTTTTTTTCAACTAAGATTATAGGGGAATCAGCAGTACTAAAAAACAACAAGAAACAAGGAACTTACGCGGCAGTTCCATGGACTCTTGCAAGTTTCTTTCTCTCTTCAACAAGCTTTTTAAAAAACTGATCCTCAGCCTAACATGTAGGCAACAAACATAATTGGTACAAAGTTAATGAAAAGCATCCAACAAAAGCTAAGTAAAGCCAGGACATGGAAACACGTGAGAAAATAATTGGAAAAAATGGAGTAATTTTGCAATTTAACCATAAACTACATGAACAGAATGGTCTTTTAGAAAATCACCCACACCTGGGATAATCCACCAAATTCTAGCTGCTCCAAACCATTGACAACTTCACAACCAGCTGCATCTTTGCTTTTATTTTCACCCTCCAACTCTGGGGTCAATATCAGATTTAATGGAGGTTGATAATCAGGAGTGCAGGAACTCAGAAACTGCATTCCTTTTGGTCCAACTCTGGTACATGAAATATAAATGCCATGTTCAATCATACTTTTGCATTCGAAGCTAATTTTTATTTATTTATTGGAAACAAGGTTTACATTAGTGTATTCTTTTACAACAAACAACACCCTTTAGCCTAATCATTAAAAAAAATCCCCTTGAAGGTTGGTATTAAAAAGTCTACCTTACAGTCTTGTAAATATCTTTGAAGGTCTCTATCAAATATTCTGCACCGAATATAAAAGTAATACTTAAATTCAATGCAAAGAAACATAAAGGAGAATGAATCTACTGGAAAGAAAGTTAACACTATATACAAATAAAACAATGATGTCCAATAGATAAATGGAAAAGAAATAGAAATGTATTCAGCGTTTAGGGTTTCCCTCAAATAATATAGTAGATGAAGAAAGGATATTGTGTGTAGCACTGTGGGTAGACAAAAGTTGAACTAGAAATCGAGGGTTTTGCATAATACATACATAATATATATATATATGTGTGTGTGTGTGTGTGTGTGTGTGTGTGTGTGTGTGTGTGTGTGTGTGTGTGTGTGTGTGTGTGTGTGTGTGTGTGTGTGTAGAAAGGACAAATGTCAGCCAGTAAGCTTTCTGAACTAGCCAATTTACACTCCATCCAGGGAACCATAATTGAGTAAAGGTGTTCGCAATACAAAACAAGGGCACACCAGAGTGCATTCATAGAATCTTGAATAAAGCTCAATTTTTTTTTAATTTTTTTTTTACTCTTAAAGCTCCCTTTAGGTGCTTGCAATAGTTAGTTCAGTTTATTTTTCTTCAATCTCTAAGGTATATATACTCCCTTCAGTTGGAATATATATTTTTCTCCCTTCAGTTGGAACGAAGTTTTGGGAATAAATCCAACATAATTGGTAATTTGAATAACCATTGGGATTTGATTAAAAATACTCTTTTATCGCTTCATGGAGACATGACAATATACTAAAATACTAGTGGAAAGTGATGATCTTGAGTTGTTAAATTCTGGATGGTGTAAAAAAAATACCAGTAAGTGCACATCAATTTCAGAGGAAAGTTACTATTACATTACCTAGTGAAATTAGCTGAGAAGATAGTGCCTTCCACCAATTAGCTGGCATATCTTTTCCAAGTCCATGGAATGGAAGCTTATCAAAATGAGCATCGAGAATTTTCTTGGACTGCATTAACAAATAAATAAATTATTATGGAGAGGAACTTCCAAATCACTAAATTAAAGGATAAAGTGATGTATCTTGGCCAATAATTTTTCAAGGCTTTCATAATCCATAATGCAATACGAGTTTTAGACAATTAATGAATTCAAAGGTTTCCAATTTTAGTTTCTCCAAAGCTAAGGAACAATATGAGAAAATGGTTAATTGACAACTTCCACAGCCTATGGGAACATCATATACAACCTATTAAATTTGTCTGTTATCAGCAGGAGAGCTTACTCTAGATCCACGAAGAACATCTACTGGCAAATTGAGACCCCAGTGGCCCCCACAAGACTGAACGCAAGCCATCAGAAGAAAAGCCTCTCTAGACATGTCTCTCTCTTTCTTTGAGTTGGTGCAATTATCGCAGGTACCTGCATACATCATCATATTTAGCAGGCTCCAATCTCAAAACAGTATCTGAACCACGTTCATTATCTCTGACACAGTACAATCTTCTATCATACATCTTTTCCTATTAATGTTCTAGCTTTGGAGAAAGAACATAATACATATCAACCAGATTTGGATATCAATCACATAAGTTAAGCACTGAAATGTATTTGTGATTTGAGAACATATTTCCTAAAAGCCAACTTAAGATTGGAGACAGGTCATCTCAACAACTAAACAGCATGATCAATCAACTTTGCCTAATTTACAGGATTTGATGATTTGCAATTCACAAAAATGCAATGTATTAGAGTGTATAAGGCTATAAGCTAGATATGCTAGTTATAGACTTCTTTATACATACCATTGACAATATTCAACTAGTTCCAGAGATTTGTTGTTATTATTGTCACTGAATGTGTTTGCTTTATGAAAATTTCTAAATAAGAAAGGAAGCTCTGGCAATTTCCTTTAGGAAAATTATTTTTAACATATGCTCATATTTCATACTTCTGTTTGATGGCAGAACGTAAATATATGTATTTCGTATTTTTCTTTATATATATATATATATATA
>JACOMQ010007862.1:0-13600 GCA_014843705.1 Euphrasia arctica | reverse complement strand
CATAGTACATCATCAAGTCCGTGTGTGACCCTGTAGGTATGATTTATAGATCAATATTATATTGTTCCCAACAATTAATATTATCGAATAATCATTTAACATCCATAGACGACCTTATGACTTTATCTATTACACACGTAGGATCGAAGGACATATCCCAACACTATTGGAGTCTTGTTTAGAACTGCCTTGGTTGGACACCGATTTAGTAGGTAGACCGAGGTACAAACTGCTTCCGCCCAGAATTTCTTCGGCAATCCTTTTTCTGCTAGCATAGATCTCGCCATTTCCATAACTGTCCGGTTCTTTCTTTCTGACACTCCATTTTGTTGAGGAGTGTAGGCCACAGTTAGTTGATGCTCTACGCCTTCGTCTTCACAGAATTTGTTGAACTCCTTTGAGTTATCTCGGTACCTCGATCACTTCTTAACTTCTTTATTTTGTGACCACTCTGTTTCTCCACGAAGTTCTTGAATCTCTGGAAGATTCTATAGACTTCCGACTTTTCTTTGAGGAAATAGACCCATGTCATTCTAGAGTAGTCGTCGATAAAAAGGATGAAGTACCTATTTTGATTTACTGTAGGCATGCGCATTGGACCGCAGACGTCAGTGTGGAAAAGTTCTAGAATCTTCTTGGCTCGCCATGTCTTCTCTGTTGGAAATGGTTGCCTGTGTTGCTTCTAGGTCATGCATCCTTCGCATACTCCTTCCTTTTCATTTAGAAGAGGCATATCTCTCATCATATTTTTCTGATGGAGTAGTCTTAGGGCATTGAGATTGAAATGCCCAAATCTTCGGTGCCACAGACTCGTATCGTTGAGTTGAGCTACCAGGGTCTTTTGTGGATATTGCCATTGGATGGAAAAATTTCTGTTACTTCCCATTTTTATCTCGACATTTTCTTGATTATTTTTCTTGTCGTAGATTCGGCAATTATTTTTCTCGAAGTGGAGGGCATATCCATTTTCCATCATTTGGCCGACACTTAGTAGATTAGTTGCAAGTCGTGGGATTAGGAGAACATTTTTAATGAAGCGTGTACCTTTCTTTGTTTCAATAGCGATGGTACCCTTTCCTTTTGTCTCCACTAGTTCTCCGTTGCCTATCTTGACCTTTATTCGGACGAAGTCGTCTAGCTCACGGAAGATGGCCTCGTTGGATGTCATGTGGTTGCTGCATCCGCTGTCGATGAACCATTCTTCTTCTTTTGCTTCCGTTGCCGAGTGACACGCATAAAACATGTTATCTTTCTCCTTTTGGTTTTCGGTATAGTTGGCTTGATGGTTTATTTTATCTCTGGAGTCTTTTTCTGCATGCTCGAACCTTTTGCAATTTTTGCACTGCGACTTGCCTCGATGGTAGCAGTCCTTCTCCAAGTGGTTCGTCCTCTTGCAAATCCCGCATGGTGAAAAGTTCGCCCTTTCTTTGTCGTCGGAGATTTTTTGTTTGTAGTTTCCACCATTTCTCGGCTTGTTTCCTTTGACGTTGAGCTTGGATTGGAAGGCGCTCTCGAGTGAACCTTCTTGCCGCCTATTTAGCCGTTGCTCGTGTGCCTCCAGAGAACCCATCAACTCTGCCACGGACATGGTTGATAGATCCTTCGATTCTTCGATCGCCGCTACTACCGAATCGTATTTTTCGGTGAGGCTTATTAAGATCTTCTGGATGATTCTCTCGTCTGAGACTTTTTCTCCATAGGATCTCATTTGATTGATTATTTCTATCACTCTTGAGAAATAATCTTTAGCCACCTCAGAATCCTTCATTTTCAGATTTTCAAGCTCGCGCCTTAAACTTTGTAGTTTAATGGTTCGAACTTTAGCACTTCCTTGAAACTCCTCTTTAAGGATGTTCCAAGCTTCTTTGGCAGTAGTAGCTTGAATGATTCTCGACATAATAGAATCGCTGACAGATTGTTGGAGGAGATAGAGAGCTTTGGCATTTTGTTGCTTTAATTTCTTACGTACCTCGGACAAAGATGCTTTGTCGGTTTCTTCCTCCGGCATGGTGACCCCTTCTTCGATGATATCCCAAAGGTCGTAGGACTCCAAACAGGTCTTCATACGAACGCACCAAAAATCGTAGTTCTCTCCATTGAACATCGGAGACTGAGATGTTGGATGACGCCATATCGCCTTGTATGATCGAACGGGTCTCTGATACCACTTGTTATAAATATTTTAGAATCAGAGTACATATCTCCAAAATATATAGAGAAATAGTATTTAGAAAATGAGGATTTTATTTAGTACTTTTGTTGTACAATTTTTGGATGATACAAAGTGACATCACACCTCCTATTTATACTAAGCAAGATAAATAAGGAATATTCTCGGTCCTAATTTTACTAGTGGACTAAAGAAACTTATAGTCTTAGTTATTAACTTCACCCTCTTACTTGAAGAGAGTAGAAGATTCTAGTTGAATATTTAATTAATCCCACTTGTAGAATAAAGTAGAGATTTGTGGAGGCTTCTAGAAATGGAGTAGATTAATTGCATCACTAATTTTAATAAACCGTAATGGCCTGGTGATGAGCCATTTTATTTGTTCATCTTAGAACATTTTTTACACCCTTTATTGAGTCAGTTTGAGTCGGTAACGTGTCTGGGAGGCAGAGTGTGTATGGATGCAGGTAACAGGTGGCGCACTGGGCAAAAGAGGCAAGGAAATCCCCTTCTTTGGGAAAAGCAGATTCTGGAGTGGTAGTGACAAGCAACAGTTTGACCTTCGCGGGCAAATGGGTAAAGTCATGAAGCAGAAGACCCAGAATTCTTACCAAGTACCGTGCCTGGTCCGACCATCTATGGAGGAGAAGAAATACCTGCGGATTTCAGTTTGGGCAGAGAACGGCTGAAGACAGAAGATTCCCTGTGGGCAAGGTGTCAGCGCACCAGAATCCCTGGATTTGGGGGATATGACTTATCCCCAATCATTGACCGCTGACCCTTATTCCTTAGGGAGGAGAAACAGCTGCGGATTTGAATTCAAATTGAAGCCTTTAAAAGCTGGGGCGCGGTGGGCAGCAAGGAGACATACAACATTACGCATCGAGAAATCGAGAGAGCCGCCGGTCCCGTAGCCAGTCGCCGCCATCGGAGAAGTCGCCGGAGAGAGATCGGAGCTGTTCGTCCGAGTCTCTGTTCTTTATTTTGAAGTAGATCCAACCTTCGGGCTGAGAAACAATTTATTTTTATGTTTTGCTTTTAAGTTTTCAATTCTGTATTTGGATTTCCTTCAAAAACGTTTTACGATTTGAAGCATGAATAATATAGTTCGATTTTCCTTATTTATTTTGTTTTTTATTTTCACCATGAGTAGCTAAGTTAATCGTGCATCTGGGCAGGGGCAGATCGAAGGAGATTTAGGGTTCTTAGTTTAACCGTGAGGTCGATGGGGCTAGAGTAGCCGGTTGGGGGTTTGTTCCCGAAGCAAAGTTGGTTGAGGATTATTTCTGAGGAGTTTGGGCAAACTAGGACGACCACTAGTGAACCTTTACAAACTGGGATACTGGTGATTGGAAAACCGCATAGATGTACCTTGTAGTATTGTTGCGGGCATAGCACTAGAACTTGCTGGAGATTGCGGTTGTATGACTCGGAGTTCCGGGCATGCTATTGGCCGAGCGGGTCTGTCTAGAGGGTAATGCGAGTTTGGGCAAACTAGATCCATGTTTGGTCGCATAGGTTATCGAATTGTTCAGATCTAGGGGTTTAGGCATAACGTTAGCTTGCCTTCTCTTTAAACTGTAAGGATAGATAAGGGGTGGGACAATTGTTGGGCGTGACGCAATAGGACCACTGTTGTCTTTTTAAAGCACCCTATAACTGCTGACAACCCGCTGGTAGAAATCCTTAGTGCCTATGACCGGTAGTTTGCCCTAATGATCCTGAGTGAAGCCATCTGCCCGGATGCCTTGTTTATCATTTGATTTAAGTTTTCTTCTTAGTAACCTATTAGATCTGAGTGTTAGCCAGGTTTACCTTTTAGATTTATATTATTTGCATGTTAGTTTGGTTAGCCGTAGTTAGAGCAAAGTGTTTGAAACGATTGCAAAACCGCTGTGCCCACAGCACCCCAAATCAAAATCTTTTTGTGACAACCCCTTGGGCAAAGCCGAGATCACCTACTGTAATTGCCTCCTTGTGGGACCGACCCCACGTACTTACCATTATCTACGTTTTGTAGTTATAAGGGTACTGGCTAAATATAAATATCATTTTGACGGCGCGTTTGCTCAAACGACAAGCATACGGGCTAGTCACCTGGAGACTTGCTAATGGGCATTTTTATGTTGCAAACGGGATGACTCAATATTCACTTCTTTGGTTGAGTTCTGCTCGGCAGTAAGATTGATTTGGAAGAGCACTCAATTTCGTTTGTTGGCCTAGCGGTTTATTGCCTGCTCAGCAACATTTTACCCTGTTCGACCATCCTGCTCACATGGACGCGGCTCGCTTTAAATGGCATTTTTCGTGTTTAGACTTTTCTAATTTGAAAGAACGGATATGGGATGTCCGATTTTCGCGTTGTAAGCCTCAAGGGTGGGGTGTCCGGTACTTACTTGGAACGTGTTCACTCTTGTCGCGTGTCTGGACTTTCTCGTCTGAACGTTATTCTTTGTTCTTAGCTTTCGTTTGCCGAACGATTTTCATTTTTTTTTCTTCTGTTTTTCAACTGTCTATCCATTTGGTGTATTTAGTCGGCTCTTTGGGTGACGCATCACTCCATTTTTTATTATATTTTATTTATTTATTTATTTTATTTTCGTGCCTCTTTGTTTGATTTCCAATTTGCTTGGTTTTAGGATCTTGTACTTTTTCATCGCGATTCTGTGTGCCAACAATCGACGAGATATCTGGGTATTTCGTGCACGAGGCTTGCTACGTCGCTCGTAGCTCACCGAAATCGAGTCGAGCAGGCGATAAATCGCTATTATTATTGTCTCTTGAATTGTGAAGACCATGTAGTGATTTTATAGGCTACGTAGGAGATCTTAAGGAGGTGGAATATTGGGCTTCCAATAGATTAATTAAATTGAGCTCAAGCCCAAGTCTATTAATTAATCTATTAATTATATTTAATTCTACTGTATAAATATAATCGCACTCACAATTTTATACCATATTATATCAAATAATATTCTCTCCGGTAGTATTATTTATTTCGTGCTTAAGATATAAATGTCCATGAATAAATTATATTTATTGCTAATTAGTTTATTCATCTCTTTTATCTGAGACTAGTACATCCAACCTTAATTATTATGCGGAACAAATCCAATCATGAGGTTTACATAATAATTCATTTTGAACTCATCTCGGGGACATTATCAACCCTTATCGGGACACACTTTCCCGTCAAGAATTCACGACATGTCATACATAAAATCCGTGACCCAACTTTGCCGGTAATCGACCGAATATTCTAATCAGTCAATTCCTTTGGAAAATCAAAGTCACTGATATTATATGTACACACTGTAATAATATAAGGGATTAAGAATAAAATACACTGAGATTTAAATCGATTATCTAAGGCAATCATAATCGATAAATCTCAAGCTGTCCGCCCAATACACCAAGTGTACAAGTATGATAAAATAATTAAGACAAATTATTTTCTCTTTCATACAACGAATATACCGATGGATTGATCCTTGTCCATCTAGGTCGTGAGCAACTGTTTGATCAATATACGAGTAACCGATAGTATGATCTTCCGTGTGATGTCGCATACCATACTAACTACAACGTATATAACCGAGGACTATAATTCGCATATATTTAATTATCATAATTAAAAGCAAACGATTATTTATTTATTTAATAGATTAAATGGCAATGGACCGGGAGTTTACGTTACTTATATCTAGACATTAAGTATACAACTACATCAATCTGTACTCACATCTATACTCGGCAAGTCATCCATAAGATCAACGAACTCCGCCGCAAAGTCTGCTGGCCACCTCCACACCCCATAAACTATGACCATACTCAACGACGCAGCCCTCAGGAGCCTCCTAAGCCATGGTCCCAACTGACACACCTCCTCCAATCGACCAAGGGGATGCCACGGGTCCCTCCAACGGTAAAACTGCGATCCATCTCCAACCTGCATCTGTATAGCTGGTAAAACAGCCGGACGTAGCTTAATAAGTTGTCTCCAACTCCAAGAGCATGCCCTCGGCACCTTAGCACTCCAAAAAGAGTGCCTCCTCAGTCGATTCTCCCGAATCCAATTGACCCAAACGGATTCCGGGTCCTGACTCAAAATAGCCCAGATATGTCTGGTCATAAGGGCTTGATTTTGGGCAGTGAGATCCCGGATACCCAAACCACCCTCATTGGCAGGGCGGCAAATGTCAACCCATCGGACCTTGGTATACCCTTTCTAGAGTACCAAGAACTGATCGGATCAGCTGTATTCGCCCTGCATAAGATAGGGTACGAGAGGTCCAAGAGCCCAGTCTAGCATCAATCCTTTGTAGAAGGGGGGCACAATCCCTCAGACTCAACTGAGAAGAGATCGGAGGGACTCCCAGATAACGCACCGGTAGGGTCCCAACCGGGAAATCAAAGACTGACTGGAGTATCGACACATCATCCTGCGCCTGGAGGGAGAGATATATATTACTCTTATCTACATTCTCATGTAGACCCGAGTAAGTCGAGAAAAGCTGCACTCCCCGTCTTAGTGTAGCGATAGACACAGGGTCGGCGTGACAGGCAAGTAGAAGGTCATCAATGACGTACTCGTATTTGTGTCGTTTTTCCTTGTTTAATGCATGAGTAGTTATGTTTTTGAGTCTTTTGTTTGCGCTTTCCTCGTGGATGTGGTATGTGTGATACTTTGTTGAGTATGCAGGCTCTTGGACGTGTTTGTGTGGAAAAGATCGAAGAATCGTGTACGATTGGAGTCGAGTTGAAACGAGACTGCCCAGCAGGACCAGGCGCTCGCCTAGTGACCAGGCGATCGCTTCCTCCCGCTAACAGACCATGGTGTTTTTGGAGCAGGCGCTCGCTTGCCACCTTAGATATCGCCCGCGACCCCTTCCAGGCGCCCGCTAGGACCCAGGCGATCGCCTCCTCCTGTTTTCAGCTTTGACCGAGTTTTTACCGCGGAATTTCGTGAACTACTAGTAGGGTTTCGACCCGGAAAACTATTACGCACTTTTTACTTTTATTTTTCTGCACTATGAGAGAACGATTGGAGACTCGGAGATTTGATTTTCGTTCTTTGGTTTTGAATTCCTCCCTTGTACTCGAATTCGGAAAAAGTCGGAGATTCCGCCGACGGATGCTTTGGATTGCTTTTGACAATTAATTTAGTAAGTTTTTTGCTTTTATTTCTTGTTCTTAAATCCTCGTTCTTATTAGGTTAATCGTTGCTTTCACTTTTCGTAAATCGTTTTATGATACTGGAACTCCAGCTCAGCGTGAATATGCCACTCCAAGATCCCATGTAAGACCTCCATCACTAGGACAAAAAGAAAGGGTGACATCGGATCCCCCTGCCTGAATCCCCGAGCACCTCTGAAATAACCCTCAGTTGAACCATTGATGTTCACCAAATAGGCCATAGTAGTGAGACACTCCATAATCCAACCGATGAACACATGATGGAACTCCATGGTCTCTAACGTCGTCCGCACAAGGCTCCACTCGACGGTATCACAAGTCTTCATCAGATCGACTTTCAGTACATATCTAGTCGGAAGTCGCCTCTGCCCGCAGTAGCTCCTGATAATTAGTACAGATTCCATGGAATTTAATTGGTCAAATTAATCTCCAGTGTTGTCAATTTAAGCTAAGGGAGAATAATTTTTGTTGACCCGGACTCTTTAATTAAAGTCTCGATTTGGTCGGTCAATTAGAACGAGGCTAGGTTTTAATTTAATTTAATCAAAAACACCAAAAGAAACCTTTAATAATAATAATAATAATTTTATTAAAATTCCGTAGAATTCAGTAGATAATTAGTACAGATTCCATGGAATCAAACGACCAAACAGCAAAATCATTGGTCAAACACTCAAAAAGACGGGCACAGCTGGCCCGATCTCTACTGCATGCGGGGGATGGTAAGGCGATGGACGTGTGAGTCGGTGTGGTTGCTTCGAACATTGATCCGTTTTCTGATGCTATGACGACGACGATGTCCGAAGCTGCTGTGGGTGATCTTGAGTCTGTAATCCCCGTGGTGAAGCGAGAGCTCGACGAAGCCATTGGCATCGGTGCGCCTCCCTCGTAGCTGAGGGTCTTGATAGTGGGTCAAGCCTTTGAGGAAGTTGTCGACAATATCCCCGGCGGGAAGGTTCTGGAATTTGTCGTCGGTTAGGCAGGTGACGTAGCATTTTCCATTCTTCTGCATGGCGGACCAAAGAATAATCCCATCGACGGCGTGGTGAGAAGCCAGCTCATTGAGCACACCCTCCATCCCTTCTCCCCCGTTGCCCACGTCGAGCTCGGTGATCCAGATGGGGCCGGATACCTGGTAGGCGATCTGATCCAAGGTGGTCCGGATGGACACCAAATCGGGGCGGGGCGGGAAGTGGCTCTCCAGCCCCATCCCTATGACTGAATTGAATCCCTGATCCTTCATTTGTCTCATCTTTGCGATGTACGATTGGGGCGAGGATTCGTATACGTGGGGCCACTCTATGGTGTTGAACTCGTTCATGAACATGACCGCGCTCGGGTCGAGGGTTTGAGCCAGCTGATAGAACTTGGAGGAGGCCGCGGGGTCCTGGAGCTTGTCCTCGAAGAAGTTGCCGTGCAGATTCTCGTTCATCACGTCCCAATGGAATAACTTCCCTGCGTACTGCTTCATCACCGAGTGTATCCGATTGTTCGCCGCCACCTGCAGCTGCTCCTTGGTCAGCCCCAGGACCCACTGCGGCTGGTTGTTCAGCTCGACGTCCCAGAATATGTTGTGCCCGCGGATCTTCATGTCCAGGGATTGCGCGTACTTCACGAGGGCGTCGGAGGTCGTGTAGTCCACCCTCCCGGGGAAGTATTCGGTAGAGTACCATTTCAGCTCGTTCTCAAACACCGTCACCCTGCCTTTGAATCGAGGCTCGAACCACTGTTTGTATCCGTCGTTGTGGAGGATGTTTGCGTTGATCGCGCACCCGAACGGGAAATCTCCTCGTATTTGAATTAGTGAGACGCTGGCGTTGGGCACCGGACGCCCGCTCTCGTCCACCACCTGCACCCTCACATTGTTCTTGCGCACCTGCGCATCCATCATGCATGCATGCAATTATTTATTATAATATAAATGTCAAGTTGACCAACTTCTGTTGTTGTTGTAACACTAATATTCATTCATTATATATACACACCTTCTGCATGCTATCGGATTGATGAATTTTCCACTCTTGTTCCGTAAATGGTTGCACCGATAAGCTATCAGCCCAAACAAGATCGTCGTCCACTTCTGTGTCGTTGGCCGTAAAATACAATTCGGCCGGCCCAGAAGTCTTGGCGGTCAGCCCGCCCTTAAACATGGACCAACAACCACTTCGGGCCATGGCCCGACCCACGATTATGTCTTCCGTGTCCGTCTTCAAAACCGCCACTATGTTAGTTTCTCCTAATCGGTCGATTTGAAACCAACCTAGGTACAACAAATTTTAAAATTAATTAAAACAAGAAAAAACATTTACGTACTTTAGTATATAAACTAACAACAAGTTGTATATAAATATTGAATAGATATATTATTACCCGAGATTACGTAAAGCATGCCGGCGATTGAATGGAACGACACTTTTGGTCGTCCCCCCATGAAGCCATCTTGAACGTTAACTTGATCATTTGCAACAATTAATCCTCCGTCGTAGTGAGGAGCTAGTGGCTTGTCCAAACATTTGGTTTCGAACGAGCTATCGTAGTGTATCGCATGCGTTTCAAGACAAAAGACGACAAGGCATTGGAAGATGACCAAGAGCAAGTAGTTCGAGGGTAGCACCAACTTAGCCATACCCGGTAACTAGTTGTTCTATCGATCTCGAGCTCTCTTTTTGTTTGTTTGTTTTGTTTTGTTTTGTTTGTGTTGTTGTTCGTTTTTTTATCGGGTCTATTTATATTAATCACATAAAACAAAACGTGACAAAATTAAGAACAAATAATTTTTAATTACACACATTGGATAACATGCGCATTTGAATTTTAAAAAAGAGAGAATATTTTTATATAGAGCATGGTTTTGTAGAGAGCATGCTCCTTAATTTATACTCTAATGATTCTGTTTAGCTACTTTCTCCTTAATTTTTATAATTTCAAATCAATTAATAAAATGTAAAACAAATTTTTTTTTTAATTTTCTTAATATGTACTGTATGAACTTAGAATTAACATTAAAATAAAAATTATTTGAGGAATAATTTAGAAAATAAAATATTATAAATTATTATTGGAAAATGTAAAATGACATTTAAATTGCAAACTATACAAAATTATAAGTCAAAACAATCTTTTTTGAATAGGAGAAACGAGAAAGTAACCATCAATTTAGGATCTTTTCAAGAATCGTTGCTTGAATAACTGCATAATTAATTCAGGGAACTAATTAATGATTGATTAAAAATTCTTTGCAAGTTTGACATAAATACTAGTGGGAATAACGAATTATTGGTTAAGAAAAGTCTATAATACCCTCGCTTTTTAATAAATAAATTATAAACTGAATAGATAATTTAAAAAAAAATTACGCTTTTAAAAATTAACAATAAAACTCCAATAAAATTTCATATTCACTGTTAAAGTACGTCATTAGACCATACACGATAATAAGACACGTGAGACCATTCACGATAAGTTAACATCGTAAGACCATCTACGATAATAATTAATACCGTGAGATCATCCATAATAAATGGACCCCGTGAAACCATATACAAATTCTAATTAAAATTATTTTTCTTTATTTGTTTTTTCTTAATTACTTAATTGTTTTTTTCTTTTAAAATTTTATTTTTCCTTAATTGTTTTTTTGTAATTACTTCATTGTTTTTTTCTTGTAAAAAAACAAAAGTGTTGCTTACATATTTTCATTCTTGTTGTGAGTTTTTCGTTATTAATTATATTTATATTAAAAAAAACAATCATGGAAGCAAATATTAAAAAAACAATACTTTCCAATTTTGTAATAATGTTAAAATTTGAATTTTATGTTCAATTTAGTTGAAAGAAATATTATAAGGAATTTTTAATTAATTAATATAAAATTCATTGCTTTTGTTATAGGTGATCTTTAACTAATTAATATAGGATTCATTGCTTTTGTGAGGAATATAAAAAACTACAGTATAAATTAATTCAAATATATAAATATATAGAAATAAGAAAATAAATCAATTTAATATATAAAATTAATATAATTGTAATGCTCCAGAAAGTTTAAAGGCTTAAAAGAATTGAATATGCTACTCATACCAACACCAACAGATGCATCTACTTTTCTGGGCATCCTCTTGTAAGAACTCCAAAGTTAAGCGATCTTCTTTTCTGGGCATCCTCCTATAAGAACTCCAAAGTTAAGCGTGCTGACTCTGGAGTAATTCTAGGATGGGTGACCCCTGGGAAGTTTCTCGGGTGCGCACGAGTGAGAACAAAGTGTGCTGGAAAAGACAAGTGATTCTAGGATGGGTGACCCCTGGGAAGTTTCTCGGGCTTCGACCTCTCAACGGGCCGGGGCGTTACAATAATAGTCTTAGATATAAAAATGAAAATGCAAAATTTTAAGATATATAAAATTAATATAATAATCTTCTGATATAAATCGAATATATGTAAATAAAAAATAATGCATTTGTCTTTTCAGATATAAAAATAAAAATGTAATTTTTTTAAAGGACGATGGAAAATTTAAATTTAAATTTTATATTTTATTTATTTTAATTTAAAATAAAAAACGAGGGAAGTATAATAATTGAATTTTAAAATTTTATTTGTTCAACACATGGTTAGAATATTTTTCAAAATATTTTATTTAAGTCAAATGTTGCAATTATATTTTTTTAAAATGAAATAACACAATTTATTCTAATTATAAGTTAAGTAGTAAATACCATGATTATCCTTGTAAGTTTTCAAAATAAATCTAATTTAAATAATAAAACCTGTTTTATATACACAATAATACATCAATCTTATTTAATTTAATTTTTATTTTGAAAATATTATTTGTAATTTTAATTTTAAAACTTAACTAAAATAAATTTTAATCTTAACTTAATTGTAATTTTAGTTAAAAATGTGAATTATTTTTTTTAAAGAAAAAAACATGGGGAATTTTTGTTTTTTTAGAGGTCAATAATATAGAAAAAAAAAAGTATGATATAGACTATTTTTTCAACCAACAAAATTAAATATATATCATTAAAAAATACAAACACAATCACGAGCTATATGTGATACCTCAATGCATATTATCTGGAATTGTTGATAATACGTAAAATCAACAAACTACTTTTCCCAATAATACCTAAATTTATGTAAAATCAATAAACTACTTTTTCCCATATATACCTAAATTTTAATTATCAGGATAGATTTATAGTATAAATTTTCATCTCAAGTATTACAAAACAGAAGTATAAATTTACAAGTCAAAATCAAAAATTATTTTTCTAACATTCTTCTTGAAATTTACAAGCATAATAGAAAAAGGTAAATAATTATTATATCAAATTATCAACAAGACTAGCTAACGTCAAGGGTTGTTAGCTCAGTTGGTTGAGTCTTCGAATTGAGGATTAAAGGTCCTAAGTTCGAACCCCGAGACATTATAATTGACCTAAAGAAAAAAACAAGACTGGGATATGGTAAGACGATGGACGTGTGAGTCGGTGTGGTCGAGTCGAACATGCGCTCGGGTACAATTCGGCCGGCCCAGAAGTCTTGGCGGTCAGCCCGCCCTTAAACATGGACCAACACCCGTTTTTGGCCGTGGCCCAACCAACGATTACGTCTTCCCATTCCGTCTTCAAAACTGCCGCTATTTTAGCTTCTCCTAATTGCTCGATTTTCAACCAACCTACGTGCAACAAATTAATTTTAAAATGAAAAAACAAAAAACACACACACATTTAGTGGAATTTTTATTAATTAAATTAAACAAACAACAAGTTGTATGCATATTGCATATATATGTAGTATTACCCGAGATTACGTACGTAAAGCGTCTCCTTGTACATTTCGAACGACACTTTTTGTCGTCCCATGAAGCCGCCTTCATCGTTAACTTGATCATTCGCTACGATTAATCCTCCGTCGTAGTGAGGATGTAGTGGCTTGTCCAAACATCCTGTTCGGAACGAGCTATCGTAGTGCAC
The DNA here is from genome assembly GCA_014843705.1 of Euphrasia arctica. Taxonomy (NCBI): domain Eukaryota; kingdom Viridiplantae; phylum Streptophyta; class Magnoliopsida; order Lamiales; family Orobanchaceae; genus Euphrasia; species Euphrasia arctica. Next base: position 253 of record JACOMQ010007862.1, on the reverse strand, counting down.
CGCATGCGTTTCAAGACAAGAGACGAGGAGGCATTGGACGATGACCAAGAGCAAGTAATTAGCCATAGCCGGTAACTAGTTGTTCTTTTTGTTTGTTTGTTTGTGTTGTGTGTTTGTTGTCTGAGTTGGTCGGGTCTATTTGTATATGTAGTCCGAGCCCAAGCCCACAAATACTTAGAACCTAAAGCTCGGCTCGAACCGTCAATTTCATTTTCTATATATATATATATATATATATATATATATATATATA
>JACOMQ010007861.1:0-13600 GCA_014843705.1 Euphrasia arctica | reverse complement strand
TCGTATTTTCGGCTCGTGTGTGACCCTGTAGGTATAATTATCGATCAATATTATATTACTCCCAGCAATAAATATTATCTAATAATTATTTAAACATCCATAGACGACCTTATGACTTTATCGATTGCACACGTAGGATCGAAGGACACATCCTAACAGCAAGGATGACCACTATAGAGAAATCAAGGCCTGGGTAGACATACCCAAGTTACCGACTGAGGGCGTAGTCCTTAGACATCAAGGCAACATATTAAGAGATGTCACAAAGCTGCTGAAATCATTAATGGTTCACTTCACCCATGCTCAATTCAGGTTCTACCATGACTTTACCTCCTCCTCACTTGCCCTCCCAATTTTTCTTTTATCTCTTTTCTTTTTATTTTCTTTCGAGTCAATGGTTGATCTTTTCATTGGCACACTTTGCCCAAGGCAAAGTGTGTGATTGGAGAGGTACGCCAACGTCGTTTGGAGTCGGAGTTTTGTGTCAAGGGAAGTCCTTGCCCAATCTTATTACTATTTCACCCACTTTGCCGGAGGCAAAGTGTTTGAGTGAGGGAACTGGTAAGAGCAATCCCTGTCCTTGGTCGTGTCGCATGTTGATGAATATACTTGGTCAATTTGATTAATTTTCAAAATTATTAGTCTATGCATCAAATTTGGGACGATGGAACTGCAAATAGGTAGTCGTGAGATTTGAGCCAACGTTATGAATATATTTCTTTCTTGAGAGTTTGTTTGGAATGCCGTAATGCTGAGGTTTGCCTTATTTCTGTTTGTGTGATTTGAAGTTGAGTTAAGGTATTAGATGACTTAGGCAATTTTTGTTCATTTCTGTCAATAAATAAAGTAGACCCTTGATAGCCCCTTGAGCCTAGCCTTTTCTTTGATCACCTGGGGGACACTATGGCCAATATGTAAACATGCTCGAGTACATAAAAGGTCCAAGTCAGAAAGAATGTCTTTAGAAGCAAAAAAATAAAACAACAAAACTTGTCCACGTCCACAGCAGCAAGCAAATCATGCGAACTCGTTGGTCAAGTTAAAAAAAACTTTTGAATAAACGGGTTGTGCTAAGGCCCTTAAGAAGGGAGGTGAATTAGAGGTACAAAAAAAAGTTGTTGAATAAGCAACCCTGCCTACGGTCAACATGGAGATATGCCCAATACAGCCTACACAAATACCTGACCAAGTCCTAATGATATGCCCAGCTCGACTAAAAATTTTCATAGGTTAGAAATTGGTCAAGCCCAGGGCAGAGCGCATTCCAAAACAAAATTGATTGATACACTACCCATACACTGAATGAGAGAAACACTTAGGGAGAGAATTTAAAAATCCTATTGCAGCATCTTGACTATTTTTTATGCATCTCCTGGACTTTGATTTTGACTATCTGTTTACTTGATCAATGTTGTATTACGAAAATAATGCTTGTGTCTTATATTTATTTCTTTCCCTCCCTCCCTTGTTTTCTACTTGAGCAGCGCGAGTCATACCAAATGCTTGAGGACAAGCGTAATTAAAGTGTGATGAGCCATATTTTTTGGCTCATTTTTAGTTCTTTTGAGTCAAGCTTATCGAGTCTTTTTATTTGTTTTCACCTTGTTTGTGTCTGGGAGGGCACATTTGGAGTCTATGGTCAAGGTATGCAGGTGAAACATGAAAAGAAGAACATTTGGAAAGAAATCGTCGCATTTAACAAGTATGCTGGTTGAGCAATTTAGCCTGATATGAATACCCATGTCATATTGGCCAAAGTCAGAAAGTGACCAAGACCGAAACTTGACCAAGTACCACACTAAGTAAAGTAGTTGGACAAAGATCGAAGTTGACAGAGACAGACGATTGGGCAAGCAGTGTACGAAGAGTCCTGGAAATCCAAAAGACTTCAAAGGCGACCAGATTCAGAGAAGTATCAAAGATGGACTCTCATCCAACCTTAGAGTCATTGTCCAACACGTCTATACATCATATAAAAGTCTTATACACAGAGGTGTCTGTCAAGACGTCATCACGGGCAGACAGCTGTCCAGAATCCTGAAAATCTAGGAGCTTCAAGAGAATTCTTATCAGATCAAGCCAGCGATTTTACTTGGAGCCCAAGAATTCCAGCACCTATAAATATACATGAGACCCTAGAAATCACGTGGCTAAGAGTGGCTACGCACATATACACATCAGCCACCACACCAAAGAAGATCGGAGGAAGAAGAAGACGAGTTCTCGCCGGCTATGGCCTTCGGGCATAACTGGGCAATTTCGTTTTAATTCATGTTTTTATTTTCGATTCTTAATTTCTATTTGATGTAGACAATCAGTTCTTTAATTTCTTAGTTTAATTTCAACATGATTTTTTTATTTATTTATTTTCTATTTGTTCATGCGTAACTAGTTAATTTGCGTCTGGGCAAGGTCTGAACCTGGTCGATCTGCTGTGTAAAATACTGTGAGGCTTATTGATTATAGTAACTAACTTAGTTTTATTCCCAATTCAACAGGGTAGTATCTACAAGCATGTTAGGGACTTGGGCAACTTACAGAAGCCAGTAGGAACCCCTTTTCACCTAACACACACATACGTGGATCAACGCGCAGGGAGACTTGGCGTCCGCATAATATTACATGTTGCTGGAGATGTGGTCGTATGACTCGGGTCTGTCCGAGCATGTTATTTGCCATTTTGGTTTCGCTTAGAGATTAATGCAGTTTGGTCAACTTAGACTCATGTCGGCTAACATAGGGTCGAATTGATCAATATTAGGGTTTTACTTAGAGAGATCTAGTAAGACTTTAAACCGAAAGAGTGAATAAGGGTTGGGGTATTTGCGTGTGTGACATCATAGGGGCGTTTATACTTTAATTGGACAACCTATAACCGAAAGATAAAGCTATTAGCAAAATCTTACGTGCCGATGAACAGTAAAAACTTGATCAGGTAGACAAGGTGACGACTGTGCCCAGATGCTCTGTTTTACGGTTTGGTTGAGTTCAATAGTTGAGTAGTTTAAATTCTGATATTGGTCAAGTTTAGTAGCTTATTATTTTATTTCTTGTTATTAGGTTTACTTGTTTTTTTATTTGTTTCTAGTTGTATTTGTTGTTCGGTTATTCAATCAAAATTCTTTCTAAAAATCGTGACCACCCACTTTGGGCCAAGCCGTGAGAAAATAACAATAAACTCCTCATGGGATCGACACCTAATACTTATCACTAACTTGTTTGGTGTGAAGCTTTAGGTTTTATAAAAATTTTTGCTCTCTACTCAAACGACGGTAGCGTCAACACTCCTTCCACCTGGCAACTGAAACTCGGCGATCCCTTTCCCGGCTACCCGATTTTTTAACCATTAGCCATTTGAACCGTCTCTTCTTCGCATGCGTCTTACTCATTAAGTTGGGCTCAATCATGGCATATATGAAATGCACTGCCCGAATCGAGAATCCAATCTTCCCTCCTAGCGTCGTTTGCCTCTAAAACCGCCAACGCATCGTGCACATACTCGTGTTGAACCGCTGCCGCATTTTCTTGTTGGTCTTTCTTCGCCTTCAACTTTGGATATTCTTTTTTCACGTGACCATACGTGTCGCAATAATAGCAAATGACCTTCTTCCTCGGCCTCTCTCGGTTTCCACCACCATGCCTCCGGTTCCCGCTGTAACCACCACCTGTGTACAATGCTTTCTCACCCTCTGCCTCAGTTTCAACCTCCTTCTTCCTCCCCTCCTCGTTGAATAGGGCATCAGTGACCATCGTCATGGTCACCTTCCCCCCCCCCCCCCCATTGCGGAATTACTTAGGGAAACCATCAAAGTCTCCCAACTTTCGGGAAGGGAGCTAAGCAGAAGCAATGCTTGAATCTTGTCATCCAGATCCAAGCCCACCGCGGTCATTTGGTTCACAACATCTTGTAACTTGCTCACATGTTCGGCCACCGAAACTCCATGCCTTAGCTTAAGATTCACGAGCCTCCTCATGTGAAACGCCTGATTCCTCGGTGACTTTGATTGGAACATCTTCTCCAACTTAGTCCACAGAGAATAAACCTCCTTCTCCTCCGACACGTACGGGTACACGGTCTGTCCAACACATTGAAGAACAAGGCACACCGCCATCTTGTTCATTTGCTTCCACTTGTCTACTTCGATATCCACCGGTTTGACCTCCTTGCACTCCCACGGTATCTCGAGATGTCGTGAGATAATCCATCATACGCGATTTCATATTCTCCTCCGTTGCTCTAGCCATTGATCATCAATCATCACCCCACAACAAGCACAAGACAAATTCCAACCAAGAAATAACCAAACATCAAAAATAGAACTGAGTCACCTGTTTAGTCCCTCTTTGTCTTCGCATCCTCAGATCTTCCTCGTATCTAGAGCTTCGTTTGGATATGGAACTACCTTCGGTAACTTCGCCCTTTGAAATCACCTTCGCTCTGATACTAATTGTTGGGATATATGCTTCTACGGTCGATATATCTCGCCGATCGTCAAAGGGTAGATTCGATTCGCAAAAAAATGAAATAAAAAGGAAGACAAGGAGTACGTGGTTCAGCCAAGAATGCTTACTTCCATGGACAACACACTCAATATTATTCGATAATATTTCGATGCTATAATCTGAATAAGGGGTTGACTCCCAACAGAATGATACTGTATCGATAACTTTCAATACGATATCGAGATGAAAATTTTAAGGTTTCGATATAAGTTCGGTATTTCGATATGTAAAAATAATTGATATAAGTTCGATATTTAGATATAATTCGATAGTAAAATTTAAGTATTGTTCGATATATCGACATTTTTTGTATACCGAATGTTCAGTACGTTTTTTTATAATGAAAATTTTGATATGATATGAGTACGATAATTTCGATACGGTTCAATACCGTATACTAGCCGTCCAGCCCTAGCTACTTTATATACGGTGTCCACATCAGCCCAACAATTACCAATCAGGTACTGTATTTGGGTCGGTTCCATTACGACTTTATAAAATTAATTAATTGAGTTTTTATTATAGTAATTGGGTGTCTTCTAAGACGATGAGGAGTGTCAATAGAAAAAGGAAATCTTGTGCACTCCAAGCAACGAAAAGAAAAAAAGGCATGCTTGTGGTTGATTAAAATTTTGGATTGTCGTCTTTAAATTGATCGATTTGTTATTTCTCATCTGTGTTTTCCCTCTGATTTTCTTTCGATCGAAGAACACATTATTCCTCTAGCTCCCTCATCAACCTTAATTGTCCGGGTAATTTCGGAGTTAGGTCTCGATCAAAATCGAACAGAGAAAGATCGGGTTCTGATTCGAGCTTGTGATGACTCACAATGCAGCTGAAGGGGATCTTCGGATGGAGGGCGATTACGTGAAATTGGAAGAGTGCAGCGATGGTGGTGGTGGTCAGGCGGAAACATCTTCATCGGATTATTGCTGCGACGGAGGAGGGTGGTGGTGGTCTTCGTGGTGGTGGGCGAAGCTAGTGCTCGTGCTGTTGTTCGTTGCGGTGTTGGGTGCGGTTTTCTTCAAATGGGTCGGGCCCTTTGTCATGGATAAGGTTAATTCTGTTCTGAATTGCACAAATCAGTGTTTTTTTTGTAATTAATTGATTTTACTATGATCAAAGGTTTCCTTTTTTTTCTTCTTTTGGTGTGGGGTGTGAGCTGTGAGAGGTATAATCATGGATTTTTACTATAATGGATTTTAGCTTGATATTGATAATTGTGAGTTCGTGGGATGAATTGAAAGGGGGCAGTATCAATCTGTTCATTCATGCTACTGCCCTGGTGTGGCACTTTTGACGGATGAGAACGGGCTTCACTTTCATCTTGTTTTTGATTGAGCGTCCAGAGTATTTTCCCTGATAATTCAAATTGATATCTTGTCCATATTCAGGGGGAAAATCTTTTTTGTAATCTCCCTCCCACTCTCTTGATGTGTGTGTATTGTGTGTTTTTGGGTCCAGGGAATTTAGTCAGTCATGGAATTTTCGACATTCTATTTCTTTTCTGTATGAGAATACTTCTTTCGCCGAGCAAATCACATTGATCTCTAACTAGTGATTATGTAGGTGTTAGCCAGCACGTTGTCTATGCAATGATCTGTTCTTGAATATTGGCAAAGTTTTAGTCTACTAATCATGCATGTGATATATGATTTGTTGTCTGAACAACAATGCTTACTAGTGGGTAATAATTGATTTTTGTACGTTTAAATGGACCCTAAAAGTGAACTTGGTATGTTTATTGCATGCTTGTCCTTTTCTCTATAGACACTGGAGTATATAGTTAATTGAATGCTTAATTAATACTTCTATCTAAAGTACTGAATGGATAGTTTCTAGATCCTGTTGGATCATCTCACATAGGAAGGCCACAAATTTTAAATAAAAAGGTAAACTTCTTGGATAAAATGCTATGGTTTCAAAATAACTATGAGGTGGTCTCACTAGAAGTATATATTTTTATTTCACAAGTATGACCGTCTCCTAGATTTTTGTTTTTGCTATGCTTTTAGTGGCTATACATACATTAGCCATCTATTAATCAGTATTTGGAAAGAAGAATTTGCACGTATGAATCCAGTGGGATGTCTTGATATCATTGATGCGAGACAGTATTCCCTAGAGATTTTTCGAAGCATGATGTGTACTTGTTTTCTTTTTCAGGAAATCATCCCCATATTAATTTGGGAGAGGGAAACATTCAGCACAAATATGCTAGCACTAATAGTGTTTGGTTCTCTAGCAATATTTCCTTCCTTTCTTATACCTTCTACGCCGTCTATGTGGATTGCCGGAATGACATTTGGATATGGTTATGGATTCTTGCTGATCATTGGTGCTGTGTCTATTGGGGTGTCTATTCCGTATTTTATTGGTTCACTTTTCTGTCACAGACTCCATGTATGACCAATGTTACTATCCATTTAATTTGTTGTGTGTGTGTTGTGGTTTTTGTAGTTGACAATGAACCCACTTTGTATATTTATTTCTGACGGCAGGCATGGCTTGAAAGGTATCCAAAAAGAGCTTCAATCATAAGACTAGCTGGTGAGGGGGATTGGTTCAATCAGTTCCGTGCGGTTACTTTGATTAGGATTTCTCCTTTCCCTTATATTGTATATAACTACTGTGCTATGGCTACGGATGTGAAGTATGGTCCTTATTTATTGGGGACAATAGTCGGAATGTGCCCAGAAATCTTTGTTGCACTTTACACGTGAGAATTCTTCTCTCTCTTTCTCACACACATACACACATTTGTTTATATGTTTGTGTATGGTGGTATCTTTATTCTTACTGATTGCGTTTTGTTTGATTTGTAGGGGCATCCTGATTAAAACGTTAGCTGATGCTTCACATGATCTGCACTCACTGTCAGCTCTCGAGATTGTGTTCAATGTCATAGGTTTTTGCCTTACTGTGATCACCACAGTGATAGTCACAGTATATGCCAAAAGACGACTGAATGAACTGCAGATGCAAGAAGAGCTGCTGAAGTGAAATTTTAATATTGTATCCAGAATCGAGCAAGCTTCAGATGGCAACCATGCATGCCATGGTAAATATTAGTATAAATATAAAATCACAAAATTTGGAATTTTCATATTCTGGTAACTAACTTCATAGTGTTGGCTCATCGTGCTATAGTTCATCTACATGGGGGTGGGAGTGGGAGGAATGTAGACCAAGGGATTATCGGGTATTGAAAATCGAACCATCTCAATGTAAAGATGAAAGGAAAACTGTTCCTGGTCGAGCATACTTGTATGTAGTAAAAAATCACAGCCGTTTTTTAGAGGTGGATACTGTTTGGAAACTCAATTACTATTAAGTATTGTTATCCACTGATTTTGGCTCTCATTGTCACTCTTTCCTGTGATCAAGGTTCTAAAGAGTAATTGGAAAGTTCTTCCCAAAGTTCTAGTTTCAACATAATATTAGTTGCAAGACTCACTAGCAAAATATAATCAAAAACCAACTTGCAAATATAAATGTTTACATCATTTTTTTCTGTCTTTAATATTTTTTTGATGTCTGTCTCAAACTCATTTATCAAAGGAACATCTATTTTATACTACTAAGAGCATCTCCAATGGTGTACCTAATGTGAAGTACAATTTAGTTGACACATCACTAAATATTTCTACTTATCAATTGTACCTCATTACTCCAATGGTTTGAGGTACAATTATTCACCTTTTTTAGATGTGGAACCCACCACACAAGACACAATTTCAATTTGTACCTAGTATCAACAATTTGATACTATTGTTTTCTCTCTCCAATTTGTACCTTAAACCCCAATGGTGTACCTAGGTACAATTCCATGCCACATAGGAATTGTACCTACCATTGGGGATGCTCTAACGTAGATCGGTACGTAAATTAAGAAAAAAAATGTAGACCGGTACGTAAATTAAGAAAAATGTTACTTTTTGATTTAGAAAAATTTAGAACGGCTAAATTAAGAAAAATGTTACTTTTTGATCTAAAAGTAAAGAGTAAAAATGTATTTTTAAGATAAAAAAATGATTTTTTTAAGTTAAAAAATAAAATAGTAGGTAAATTTTTAAAAAATAGATGAAAAAAGTAGGAGTAAAATTGTATTTTAAAGTAGAAAAGTAATATTGTTTTTTCTTTTTTAGATGTATGCATAATTAGTTGGAATATCCAAAAACAAATGTGCATAATTAATTGAGACATAGGTAGTACAATTTATCAAATTTAAATCAAACTGAGTACAATTTATCAAATTTAAATCATACTGAGTCACTCGCATAAGCAGTTAAAAGTAAGTTAGTTTAGGTGGTGCTTAGAGCATTCATAATGAGGAACATTTCACGCATCTATGATAACACTACCCACATGCAACTTTATTAATTTTTTTTTTATTTTTTTATTAATAAATATAATAATATTTTAATATTTATTAATAATGTATCTTAAAAAAATGTCTTTTATTATTTTAATGTTTATAAATAAGTCTTTTATTTAATAATATTTTTAATATTAAAATTTAATTTCATTATTTTGATTATTATTCTTTCTAAAGTTATTATTTTATCATAAATATTATATAATAATAAAATGAGAGTGGGTTTACGCGTTGCATGAAATTAGCCATTTTTTTTCAATTTCACTTTTTCATGACACGTCATCAAAAAGTAGAAATGTGACACTCAAAAAATGTCTTTCCATTGTGGATGTTGTTAGAGGGGTGGGGTCTAGTGCTTGAATCTAAGCAATTGGGCTAACTTAAAATTTAGGTAAGTTTTAGAGTTATTTTTCACTTTATGTGAATATCATTACATGTGATTTTAAAGTACAAAAATAAAATAAAAAAGTGTTCAATTTCATACAATGTTAAAGGTGATTTCTCACATTTTTTAAGACTAATTTTTATTAAGTGTTTAATTTATTAAATCGTAACTCAAATTTATGAATAGTTTTCAACAAGTTTTGTCAATTAATTGCTTATTTATCACAAGCTTGTGTTTAACCTGAATCATTAAGGGATCACTATGAATCTTATAGTCGCTACCTTCATGTTTCGATTATATTTTGTTTTCCTTACAAGTTAATCTGAACAACAAACAAAAGAATTAATATTTGCAAAATAATTATTTAGATTTTGTTGTAAAATCGACGATGTATAGTATGACGATAACGAGAACCGAAGAAAAGAAATCAACAATAAAAGACACAAAAAATTTACGTAGAAACTCAAGACGGAAAAAATCACGGGAGAAACAACGAAGATTTACTATAATATTGTTTCAAGATTACAAGGATTGATCTAAGCTCTAAAACCCTTAAATCTCACACAATTCTTTTAGCAAAGTCTTTTAGCTCTACGCTCAGCTGACTTAATTCCTTAGCAGGTCTTCACACGGCTATACGTTCAACGGGCATTGCTATGCATATGGTAAGATGAAAGCACGGTTCAAAGTCCTCTCTTGAGACTTTGAACTCTCAATTGTATTTTGGTTCAGCATGGCTTCGAAGTCATCCCCATGTCTACGAAGGCCAAGGTGTTTTTTCACAATATTAGTAGCTAACTCTACAAAGTTCTACTAGACTTAGAGAAATTAACCTACACAGAATACAAAAGCACTTAGTAATGAAGTTACTAGAATACTAGGCAGGATGTAGTCGATGCTCTACATTCTAAAGAGAGGATGGAATTTCGCTTTGATGGAAGGTCTAATGCAATAGGTGAATGCCTTAACGCCCAAGGTGGGGAGAGCGGAAGGTCTAAGGGATATTCTCGGTCGAAGGAAGAACGAGTGTTGTTATTGCAAGAAGAATGGTCATATCGTGAAAGATTGTCCAAGATTGAAGGATAAGAATCGCGAGGATGATTCTGTTAATCAAAGCAGGAAACCGGAGGTCGGTATTGCGAAAGAAGGATACATTGATGGAGTTCTTCTTCTGGCGTCTGATTTAGGATCACGAGCGTGCGATGAGTGGATTGTGGATTCCGGATGCTCATATCATATGTGTCCCTTTAAGGGTTGATTTGATACGTATGATGTCGTGGAAAGTGAGACATTGGTTATAGGGAATGTGGCACCGTGTGAGATATTAGGCATTGGAATGATCCGGGTCAAGATGTTCGACGGAGTGATTCGAACACTTGACAATGTGAGGCACGTTTCTTACTTGAGGGTGAGTCTTATTTCTCTCAGTACCCTTGATGAGAAGGGTTATTAGTATTCCGTTGGAGGTGGAGTTTTAGAGGTGAGCAAACGTGCTCGTATGGTAATAAGAGGAGAGAAAAAGACTGGAGGACTTTAGGTCCTACATGAATTTACGATTACTCGGAGATATGTAGTCGTACCCGCTCGATCAAGCCGTCTTGAGGAAGTTGAGCATGCGATGCTCGCTAAGAAGAATTCGATGGCTTTCGTGATGGGTGGTGCGTGCACTCATATTGGTATAAACGTGGAGGCTCGTTTTCGGGACTCGAGAGAGTCGAATAGTTTTGCTTTGTGTGTGCGCCCGAGAGAGCATGCAAGATTTACAAAACAATTTGGATGAGGAAATCACATTTGGGGACTAAGTTTCGACGAGGTCCGGACTTAGTCAATTTTAATCCGATTGGAATGTTGAGTGTTTAAGAATTTTTTTAGGTAAGGTTCGATCTCTCAACTAACATAAAATTTAGAAATATATGATAGTGAAAATTATTATTTATTTTTAATTAAATAAATTATTCAATCAAATCGAAATTGACATGTGTTAATATTAATACTATAAAATTTTAATTGTGTAATTTTAATTATAGATTTCTCTATAAGGTATACTATAAAAAATTAATTGTGTAATTTTAATTATAAAAAACAAATATCTCTCTAAAATTATGACTTTCTTTATAAATAAATACTTATATATTTAATAAACTAAATAATTTATCAGTTTTTAAAATAACTTGTAAAGTATAGAAATAAATGTATGTATAACAATAACATGGGTAAAATTGAACAATTTTCTCCTATTACTTAAGCTTTAACACTTTTAATTAACACCCTTGTCACAAACCGCCTAAACAAGAGTGTGAATGTTATATTATACATGGTGTGAATTGTTTTCTCTTTATTCGGCATAACTCTATCTTGTACTTTACCATATTTTTCATATTTATTTATTTATTTTATATATACAATTATTAAATTTAAAATTACTATATAATTAATTTATCAAACATAAAAATTAATTAAATTTAAAAAAATATTGAAAAAATCAGAAATATTTTAAAATATAATATATAATTTTTTTAATACTATGGAGAATGTTATTCATCACTTCATAACAAAGAGTAAATTTTTTATTTTTTATTTTTTTGGTGTATAAATGAAACAAATTTACACTCTATTTATATGGAGGCAAAAAATAAAAAATAATGATACTTTTATTTAATTTTTTTGAATAATTATTATTTACAAATTGATTGAAAAATGAGGACGAAAATAATTTAAATGACATTTAAATAATTTAAATTGACTCACAAGTCACATTATTATTTGGACTAATTTACAAAAGAATGAAGATTTTTTTTGATACAGATGTAGTTGTATCGAATATTCTACAGTCTTAAAATCTTTACTACTCATTGTTTATGCGTGTCAGTTAGAATTGCAGTTCAAATTTTTGGTGGGGGACGGGTTGAACTTGAGGAGGGGTAAATGGTAATTTCCTTATTCTGAATCTATCGACCCGCGCCGGAATTTCAGTGTCTTAATAAAGACAGGACTGGATCCGCCCGAGACGGGACCCAAAAACCCAATGACAAGTTTGCCCCTTTCTATATGCTTTGTTTCCTATAACATCATACAATTGCTTTCCCCCAAATTATTTTTGAGCATTTTTTTTTAACGAGGAAAGACAGAAACTTCACTTCAATTGATCGGATCGGAAGTTCCTCGATCGAGTAAGATGTAAATCGAAAGATATGCCCGAGTACTAGATATCTGTGCGAAAGAGCCGACATGTCAAGCCTCAAGACAAATTTCATAATATTTCAAACAAAATTTTTCACACCTAAAGTTCAAACCCTACACTCACATCATCACTGGTCTTACGAGTTACGACTTGACTATGCCTCTGAGAGCTTGGGCATTTTTTTTAAATTTAATATTCATTTCCTTAAAAAAGAAATAATTTTTTTAATTTTTTATTTTAAAATATAATTTTATTTATATTTTCAACATATTTTTTAATTTTATTTAAAATTAATTTAAGTTTTTATTTTAAAATATATTTTTTCAATTTCAAAAATATATTTTTGGTAAAAAAAACTAAAAGTTGAAATACTATTTGTTTAATTCACTTTTTTGCATAAATAATTAATTATGAAATTAAAAAATATTTTTGCATATTATTTTTGATTAATTGTAAAAATATATTTTCCCTCTATTTGTTTTGGTAAAAACACTAAAAGTTTTTTTTTTTTTATAAGGAGGAGAGACGAGAAACTCCACCCCCACCTGATCGGAGGTCCCTCGATCGGGTAGGATGTAAATCGAGGGATGTGCCCGAGTAGCAGACACCTGTGCGAGAGAGCCAACAAGTCGAACCCCAGAACAAACCTTCATAATATTTCAATGAAAATTTGTCCCACCCGAGGTTCGAACCCTGCATCGCCGAGGAATATCTCACTCACATCATCACAGGCCTTACCACTCGGCTATGTCCTGGGGACTAAAAAAAAAAAAAAAAAACACTAAAAGTTAATATTATGTATTCTTACTTTTTTTATTAATTAGCGGATTAATAGTTAATTTCTATTCTTCAAAATAATATATTTTTTCTGTTTGGGTTATTTCTTAAAATAATGTCCATTTATAAATTGAATGTTTTTTCATAATTTTATCCTCTCAATATACATTTATTTACTTTTATACTGTTACTTTTTCAATTAATTACTTTATTATTTACAAATCAATATTTATTATACCCATTGGCTTTTAGGGGGAATCATGGACCGGGGCATCTCTAAGAGTAGAATTATAATCAGTACCTATATTTTTTCCTAATTTTGATATGGGGCATTGTTCCATTATTAACCTTTTCAAGTATATTAGTAATTAATATA
>JACOMQ010007860.1:0-13600 GCA_014843705.1 Euphrasia arctica | reverse complement strand
TTTAAAATGAATTTATAAACATAAATTTAATCTAATTATTTTTTTCAATATGAAAATTTATTATTTATTAATTTTTTTTAAATTTATTAGTGTAATTAACAATTTTTATAATTTAATTTTTTTTTTTAATTATATATCGTGGTGGGCCGAAAAAGCCCGGTGGCCCGACGGCCCGTCTAAGGCCGGGCTGGGCCTAGAAATTCTAGGCCCATCAAAATTCGGGCCGGGCCAGCTCGGCCCACGAAAGTCTCAAAGCCCGATGGGCTTGGGCCGGCCCGGCCCGGCCCGGCCATTTGACACCTCTAACGATGATGTCGTAAAATATGATGAAAATTTAAATGTATAATAAAATGTGTGAAATTAAAAAATGTGACTGTGGTTATTCTCAGTCTATAATTAATTTTGAAAAATCAATTGGAGTTTTTTCTGAGAATTAAAGAATGTATTCACGATGATGTCGTAAAATGTGACTAGTTAACATAATCTATTTAATATATAAATTCAGACTTTCCTGATCCCACGTGGCCAATGTGAACACAAAAAATTACACTACAAAAATGAGCATGTTCACACTACGTGTCACAAACAATGTTTTGATTGGCCAAGACATTCTTATGTGGCTTTATTATTAATTATGTGGCTTTATTATTTATTATGATTTGGTTTTTTAATTCAATTAATTACATAATAATTTCATATTCATTATATTTTGTACTATAATCGAAATACATTTTTTCCCATAAATACATTTTCCATAATATTTCATAGTATTATTCCATGTATTAAATTGAGTATAAAATCATTCCATGTATATCATTCCATAATTTTACTAATCAATTCCTTAATTTTCTCAATTATATTAATTGACCATTTATTATAAATAATTTATCTAATTGATTTGTTACTTAATTCATCTATTATATTACATCTTTTACCATATATATTAAAATAACAATATAGAAAAAATCAATCAATCCCTATAATTTCTACAAAATCAATTAATCCCTATAATCAATCTCTATCACGTGTTTGAACATCTATTTAAATGTTTCTTTCATCTTCATTCTTACCATCATTTTTTATATATTCTCTCTAATTGTTTTTTTTTTATGTTTTTTTGCAGCCCTAATATATTATAGAGTTTTCATGAGGTACGTAAACTGATCTTTATAAGTATTATTTATTAAATATATATATTATTTGTTTTGATTTAAATGATATAGGAAATAAAAATTTTCAAGCAACCGGGATCGGGGCTTCATCAGCAAATTATTCTACAAAGTACGATTTTTTTTCATGTACCCAAAATTATACAGTATTCTTTTTTCATTTAATTTATTGAATAGTATTGTTTATATTGATTGATTTATATTGTCTCTCACTAAACTAAGCTCCAAATTCCTTTATTCTTGAGTCTTCCGTTGTCAACGATTTTGAAGGTTGTTCTTCCAATATTCCCTATTCTTCCATATATTAATGTATTTTTTTCTTTAATTATTCATATGTATAGTTTGATTATGCATTTAATAAATAGCAATTTCACATTTCATATATTTCATATTTATTTATATGGTTGATGTAGGTTACGGCTCTAATACTCAATTTTGTGCTCCTCCAAATTTGTTATTTCACATCAATTGTTGTTTAAAAAAAATTACCTATTATATGATAAAAATAAATGATTAACACACACTTTACATGTGAGAAATAACAATACATACATAAGTGATACATACATATTGTGTGTTAATCAAACTTTTGTATATATATATATATATATATATATATATATATATATATTTTTATTTTTTTTTAACCAAAATTTAATTGTTTTTTTATAATATATATGAAAGTTAATATGATTTACATTATTTAAATTAAATTTACGTTTTCTTTTTTTTAATTAAATTTTTTTAATTAAATATTCATGTGCATCGCACAGGGAGTTATTACTAGTTTCAATAAAGTCTATGATGAAAATTTAAATGTATAATAAAATGTGTGAAATTAAAAAATGTGACTAGTTAAAATAATTTCAATAAAGTCTAGTTTGCCCTACACAAGCTCGTTAACATTCTATTAGAAGGAAATATTCAATTTGAATTTTTTGGATTTTAAAATGTCATTTAGAAATATGTTTTTTTTATTAATTTATATGGATTTATATATACTTTATTTGATTATGTAATACTAACTCTGTTCCCAATAGACACATTTTTGTAAAAGTAGCGACTATTGTTGATGAAAGAGTGAGTATTTTTTTTATGAATTTATAATAATAAATAAAAATGTACTTGAATACATTTGTATAAAAAAATTATTAAACAATATTCTTCCTTTTTTATATATAAATTTTCAAGTTTTATTATTTTTTAATAATAATTTCACTCATTAAAAAATCAAATATAAGTTTTTTATATAAATTTTCAAGTTTTATTATTTTTAATAATAATATAGTTTATTAAAAGAGAAGTAAATATAAATGTATTTTTTTCTATATAATATTTAAAGTTTTATTTTTAATAATAATATAATTCATTAAAAGTGAAATTTAAGGAAATCCATTCTCAAGATTTGAAAGAGTTAAAAATATTCATATTTTAGGGGAGAATTCAATAAAATCTATAAAAATTTTGTTGGTATTAAGTAGCTATTACAGTGCTTGTTTCTGGATTAGAATCAGTACTACTGAAACTTTACACTTTTCCAGAAATTAAATAAAAATAAAGAAATGAAGAAGATGAGAAACACTCGAACAGATCTTCAACTTCGGTGGAACGTCAGAACTGGACACGAACTTCGATCAGATTGCGGGTAGTCGAGGCGCTTTCGCTATCCGCAAAACAAATACGTCCCGTGTTTGCTACGGTTTTCAGACGTAATGTCCCCAAAGATACAACGACTGTCTATGTTCTTATTCTGAAGCAACCAGAAAAGAACCTCTTTCGAACAGGAAAAAGTAGGGAGTATGAACTTGTATGAAAATGCTGGGAATTGCTTTTGCATTTTTCTGTGTATGAAATGCATCCTAGGACTCACTATTTATAGCTGAGCTCCATGCATGTGAAGGGTTGGGTCAAGGCATTCATGCAGGTGAATAATGCAGCCATTACTACCACCTGTAACCTCCAGGACACATTGTAACAGCCAGGTAATGACCTGCTGACCAGGACACATTAATTATATAATTATTAAATATTATTTTAACAGGCTGCCTTTTCAGCCCAATCTATAGTTCAGCCCGTCAGCAAAACTATTACGATGGCCAGGCCCAGGAGCCCCATGAAGCCCAAGCCCAGGTCGGGACGGGACGGGCCGGGCCGAGCACGGGCACGGACACGGGCACGAGCCGAGCCGAGCGGACGGACGGACGCGCGTGTGGCGATTGCCATGTACCTTAACGGTCCATGGTCTTACTCACTTGTTGAACACATTAATCCTCCAACCACTTATTAAGTGTAATAACTTTATTACATCTTTTAATGTGGGATGTAATAACTAGGGATAATTATAGTTTAGTACCTGAACTATAGGCACTTTCGGGCTTTAGTGACTCAATTTTTTTATTTTTTTGTGGTTTAGTACCTCAACTAAGGCTTAATTAGACTTTAGCAGCTGGAGTGGCGGACTGGCGGATCCCGGCCACACGTGCAAATCACGTGCCTTCAGTTGACAGGTGTCCTAATTACATTGGTTGAATATGAGAAGTTACTCTTTTAACCTTTTAATTATTTAAGATTTATTTATTAAACAAAATACATATGTATTTTGATTTCTTTATACATACGGTTAAAAATACGTATGAATAGTATATATATATATATATGAACGGGATTTGTTGGGTAGATCCATTTTGCGTCAAGAACAGGCCCCAGAGGCTTCGTCTCCTTCGACGCCCCGACCCAAACCCTAATTGATTTCCTAATTGATTTCCCGTATCTCTGTATTCAATCCACGCATTCTCTCCCGTTCTTGAGATCGATTTTTCTGGATACTAAATCGGAAGAAGCCGTTCGAATCGACGCCGGCTTGAACGTCGCTGACGTCTCCGAGGATTGTCGAAGCTCGTTTCGAATTCCACGGCGATGTAATCGGACCCGTCGATCTGGAGGCCCATGTATCCGCCATCGTTAGGGCTCGAGAAGTTCGTGGTCGGGGTGATGAGGAACGCGAACCCGTCGCTACCGAGGGGGCACGAATTTGCACCGGCGATGGTGAAGGAGAAGACGCAGGAGAAGGACTCGGATTCGCGCTGGCGATTGTGAAGGAGAAGACGCAGGAGAAGGGACACCTCTCGCCCCTTTTGTGATTCTGATACGGAACGTCGTCGTTTTTGTGTCGTCGTTTTTGTTTCTGCCCGAATTCGCGTTTCTGGATTTCAAAGGAATAACGTAAGGTTTGATTGTTTGTTGTGTTTTTTCACAGGTTAAATTTTGGTGGATTTGATAATTATGATTTTTACCGATGGGAAAAGGAGGGGAAATTTCCGGTTGGGAAGAGGATTTGGGCGCTGCTGAAGAGTAGAAGGTGAATTATTATGCGTCGTGGGTGAAAGATGTGAGGGAGTGTGAAGAGAAGTATGAAGTAAGCAAGGAGTATGGATTGTCCGGCGGCGAGGATGTCGAAAAAAGGAGTCAGATCCACGGGTTCAACGAGCTGGAGAAACACGAGGGGCCTTCGATTTTTAGGTTAATTCTGGATCATTTCAACGACACGTTGGTGAGGATTTTACTGGTGGCAGCGGTGGTTTCATTTGTTTTGGCACGATGGGGAAGAAGGCGAGGAAATAGAGATCAATTTTTTTATTTATTTTTTTTGTGATTTATTATTTGTGGAATTTTCAAGCTGAATTAGAAATTTTCAAGTTGAATTAGCTATTTACGTATTTTGATAGTTGGATTATGTATTTTGATAGTTGGATTTTTTTTGTGATTTTTTGTTTTTTACAATTACTTTTATTTATTTTTATAATTATTTATAAATATTTATAATTTTTTTTTATTTATAAATATTTTTAATTATTTTCATAAATATTTTTAATTTTTTTTATAAATATTTTTAATTATTTTTATTTATTTATAAATATTTATAATTTTTTATAATTTTTTTAATTATTTATAATCTTTTATAATTTTTTTAATTATTTTTATAAATATTTATATTTTTTTTAATTTTTTTTAATTTTTTTTAATTTTTTTATAATTATTTATAATTAATTATTAAATATGTACGGAAATGTCGATATTACCCTTCTAAGTCTGCCGCTTTTATTAAAATAGGCATGTGATTTGCACGTGTGGCCGGAATCCGCCACTCCAGCCGCTAAAGTCTAATTAAGCCTTAGTTGAGTTACTAAACCACCAAAAAAAAAGATGAGTCACTAAAGCCCGAAAGTGCCTATAGTTCAGGTACTAAACTATAATTATCCCTAATAATTATTACACATTTCAATGTAATAAAGTCTTACAGTTTATTAAATATTCAATTAAATGCCTTTTTAATTTGCTATCTTTAACAATTTATTTCTCACTCACCGAAAATCGATTTTTGACGAAATAAAATTCTATAATTATCTACGAACGACGTAGAAAATTATCGTACAATTTATTTCCCAATCGGAATTAAATTTATAGCCAGTCAACTCAGTCAAACATTGGATAAAACCAATTTTGACTTAAGATTTTCCAACAATTTTAAAATTGTAAAACTTTTGAATACTTATAAAATTTTAAAAAACTTTTTAAAAAATTCAATAGACTCTTCTCTAATTAATACACCTTTCTTAATTTAAAAAGTCAATCCCAGAGAAAAGTTTACAGTCAAATATGTATTTTTTCATTTTTATATTTTGTGAATGAAATGTGTTTGTTTTAGTAGTTTCTCTGCATATACAGTAACTCAGTAAGTATGTATTTTTTCATTATTTTGCGAATGAAATGTGTTTGTTTTAGTAGTTTCTCTGCATATATTGTAACTCAGTAAGTACTAGTATTAGTTCATACTTGTGCCACTTACCTTTCTCAAAAAATGTAAAAAGTATAAATTTATTTTTAAAAATAATTAAAAAAATAAGAATAAATGTGTAAAAAAGTGTCGCACTAGTCACTACTGTAGATTCCAAGGTTCAAAACCAAGACCTCTCCGAAGCTATAACTAGGGGTGGGCGGATTGCGCACCCTTCCGGCGCCATCGCTAATAAGCCTAAACGGCGATCGCCATTAAATAAAACGGCACACCACCTCACAAAACCCTCTGCGAGATTTATACATACACAATTTTACATCTAATAATCCGCACTAATTCAATGCCTCATGTAATAATGGTTCTGACTTTGCTAATCCTAACGCTATTTTTCTCCATCGACCAAGTGACGTCATCGCCGGCGATTGGATCCCGCTCGATCTTACGGTCGATCGACGATAAGGCCGAAAAACCCGACTATGGGGTGGAACTAAACGCCACAAATTTTGATTCTGTGCTCAGGGATACCCCAGCTGCTCATGCCATTGTTGAATTCTTTGCTCACTGGTTAGTTCTCTTCTGTATTTTTTTTTAATTTTCTGATGTTGAAATGACTTTGTGATTGAGTTTTTTTGTGATGATTCTACATATTGGAAATAATTTTTGTACTGAATTTTGAAAGCTTTTGAATGGTTTGAGTGATGAATGAAAACACCAAAAGAAGAGTGAAAATTTGGAATAAAGATCTGGCCTTTTCCTTTACAATTGCTTCGATTTGGCTGTAGGCTCGTAGCACGACTGAATGTTTTTTTTTTATCTGTGATTTCTTTAGTTGTTTGTACATTAATCTACTTGAAGACTTTAGGTTCATAAGGAAGTGGTGGGTGCTTGCAGTGTGAATTGCGTGTTTCGTATAAGATTCTTTCATTGGGCCAAGCTTGTGCATTGACCACAAATTGTACTTATGGTTTTTCCTTCATTTTTGTAGGTGTCCTGCTTGCAGAAATTACAAGGTATGCTGTGTTCCGAAATCGTGTTATTTCACACAATGACGGTTCTTATTAAAGTACATTTTTTCTTGTGTTTGTAGCCACAATATGAGAAGGTTGCAAAGATATTTAACGGAGCCGATGCTGCCCATCCTGGGATTGTGTTGATGACCAGGGTGGATTGTGCCTTGAAGGTAAACAATTTTGTGGATTTCGATATTGTCATTTATGTGTATTAGTATTCTCTTTTAGTATTCACTCTGGTGTTTGAATCGACACACGGCAGATTATAAGAATTTTAAACTCGTAACATAGATCGTAGCATCATCTCAGACCACAAAGCTCATGTTACTTGAATCCAGAGCATAACTCATGTAACCTGAATCTACGAATCATAGAGACCATTGAGCGAAACTCGCAATCGCAGGACATGACTTGTGTACTTAAACATTAGTAAAAGCAGTGACAATATTTAACAGAGAACAAATAATAAAATTTCGCTACATTATAAAACACACAAAAAACAATTGATTCTCAGAATTAAGAGTTGATATGCCTTATGTTTTTTGCCTTTCGTCTTCTCACTGTCCTCATTTCCTTTTTGTCTTTAACACTCAACACTATTTTTTCTAAAACTTTATTATTTTTAAAAGTGAACGTACACATACTAACACATTACACAAACACTCAGAATGTTGGTTATTATTGGTTTTAATATGAATGTAGCTATTAAAATATTAAGTTCAATTAATATCCTTAAATTTGTCTGATGAAGTTAGTATTTAAGTTGCAACATAATAAAAATAAAAATAACTGTATATATATATATTGAAGGTGTGTATGTGAGTCGACTCATCAATTTTGGTTTAAGAAACATTATAAATACTAATGGGTGGG
The DNA here is from genome assembly GCA_014843705.1 of Euphrasia arctica. Lineage (NCBI taxonomy): Eukaryota > Viridiplantae > Streptophyta > Magnoliopsida > Lamiales > Orobanchaceae > Euphrasia > Euphrasia arctica. The sequence goes on along the minus strand of JACOMQ010007860.1, from coordinate 5,753 downwards.
CTATTAGACTCTAAAACCCAGCTCCCGTACAAATACATATTCTTGATTGTTTCTCCAATTTACTTTCTTGACAGCACAGATAAATACAAATCTTTGTGAAAAATTCTCGGTTGAGCACTACCCTATGCTTTTTTGGGGGCCAGCTTCTAAGTTTGTATCCGGAAGTTGGGACTCTAAGCAAGAAAAGAGTGAAATACACCCTATTGACGATGGACAGACATCCCACCACTTGCTAAATTGGATTAATAAGCAATTGAACAGGTAACGATAATTAAGAAGTTTGTTACTACTAAATTATAGAGTGCACGGGTTTTCACGAATGACACTTAAAAGGCATCATAATATTAATTCTTTTTTTTTTTCAAATTTACAGTACGTATCGTTTGGACGATGAGAAATTTGAGAATGAGCAGCTCCAGAAAAATGCTTCGGATGTTGGACAGGTTCTTTGAGAGCCTCATGTTTTGAATGTTTACCTAAATTGATGAAGGTTAACCTTTAATTAGTAGTATTACTTTTCGTACTGACTTATTCTTATGTGTTTTTGGAAAAAGATTGCACACGCTATATATGATATTGAGGAGGCAACATCCATTGTCTTTGACATCATTTTAAACCAAAAGGTGATAACTGTATTCAACTTTTTTTTACCTGAATTATTTCTTATGAATTATCTGAAATCTGTAACTGATAGTTCTGGTAAATAATCTTGTGTAGATGATCAAACCTGAGACTCGAGCAATACTTATAAAATTCCTTCAGCTTTTGGTGGTCCATCACCCATCTAAAAGGTTTGCATCTATTCTTTATTGTCATCGAGGATTATTACAAAAAGTACCCTTGAGGTTTGACAAAGTTACAATGCTTATGAAATGTGATTTTTTTGACATGTATTCTGCTCAGAAAGGTCTTATATGTAAGACAATAAAATTTCGAGTTTTTTTTTTAAATATAATTTTGGAATTTTATTCTTATTCTTTTGTGTAAAAGTCAAACCTTGAGGCTAATTATTGTATTCATAACCCTTTTCATTATTTTTCCGTATCTCAGATGCTAATATGCTTCTTCCCTGTTTCTTAGATGTCGGAAGGGAACTGCAGAAATACTTGTTGATTTTGATGATTTCTCAGCGACCTACAAGGAAATCTCAAGCGGTACTAAGAAAAATTACCAAATTTGTGGGAAAGACGTTCCTCGTGGATACTGGGTATGCATGCTTGTTATTTCAATCACTTGCCCTTCTATGTCAGTGTGTTTAACTGCGTTGGAGTTAAGTTTTTATAGAACCAACACATCTAATGCCCAGATGGTTGTAAAATAATTTAAAATGCAATTAGGACTTGTTTTTTTGGACCGAAACTGACTGAGCTGAACTGATCTGAATTGAACTGAACTTAATTGATCTGAACTGAACTGAATTGAACTTAATGGGTCTGAACTTAACTTAACTTAACTTAATGGGTCTGAACTGAACTGAACTTAATGGGTTTGAACTGAACTGAAAAAAAGTCCAAAAGAACCGGTCCTTACAGTACAACCAATTAAAAGGAGTAGTGTTTAATAATTTTATTAGCTACTGATTATGTTATTCTGAAATGTTTTGTTTTCCATAGATGTTTTGTCGTGGAAGCAAGAATGAGACCAGAGGTTTTAGGTAAGACATTTATTATTAAATTCTCGAAGCTTATGCCTATACTGGAGTTTATTGTCACAATTCACATTTCCATTTATACATTCTGGCAATGGAGAAACCTGTCTACGACCATTAAACAATAGTATAAACAAGAATGGAAGAAGATTGTAATCTTCAAAGCAAGCATTCCTGATACTTCTAATTTATTTTGCAGTTGTGGTCTGTGGGTTTTATTGCATTCACTTTCTGTAAGAGTTGATGACGGAGAAAGCCAAATTGCATTTACCACAATTTGCGACTTTATTCATAATTTCTTCATTTGCGAGGAATGCCGGCAACACTTTTTTAGCATGTGTTCAAGGTAAGTTTTACGCAGGCTTATACCTGACAATGTCTTTTACGTAATTACATAAAACAAACAAAGTCAAACCCAAGTACTTCAAAGTTCAATATTCCAAATAATCCCATGCCTTGACATTATATTCCCCGTCGAGTGTTCAATTTGTGAAATGTAGCCGAATATCACTTAAATGGGATAATTACAAAAGATACCCATGACGTTTATTTAATAACATAAAAATCTAGCCAACTTTTAAAATTGCAAAAAGAACACCCTTTGTAAACAAAATCAAACTGCTAGCCCCTCGATTTTTAACACTGAATCAAACCTCTGAAATACAATTTTGTAACCACCCTATCTTACAATGTCTCCTAACGATCCATATCAAATGTGCAGCGTTTCTACCCCTTTCAAGAAATCTCGCGATCTCGTCCTCTGGTTGTGGGATGCTCACAACAAAGTGAACGAACGGCTCAGGAAGGAAGAGGTGTCTCTGAGAACAGGTGACCCAGAATTCCCGAAAACCATCTGGCCTCGGAAACAGCTTTGCCCCTCTTGCTATGACAGTGGAAACACCCAAAGCGAAATCGGCCATCCAATCAAGTGGGATCAGGACAAGGTCTACAAGTTCCTGATCGGCTATTACGGGAAGACCCTGGTAACCCTATATAAGGACAAGGAAGAACTCGTGAAACAAAGGACTGATGGTGAGCTGGCAGATGATCTAGCTGTGTCGGCCAATGCGGTTGTGGTCCCCGTGGGTGCTGCATTGGCCATTGCGATTGCCAGCTGTGCGTTCGGGGCCCTTGCGTGCTACTGGCGCCAACAACAGAAGAGCCGGAAGTATAAATACCATCTGCACCCTTTTAAGAATATATGAACTGCTCTATACTGAGAAAGAAAAAAAATCAAATTAGTGTCCTTGGTTAACGCATAATTTAGAAAAAGAAGGTGAAAACGAGAGGTAAATTAAAAAATGAGAGGATATAGATGTGCTTGTACTCTAGGAGAGGAGTTTGTTGTTTTATTTTTAATTATGTATCTTACGCGAATGTTTCAGGCCTAGGAGGAGCTGGAACGGGTATAGTTAACCAGAATCAATACACCAAGAGTGAGTTAAGTTTATTATACAGAAAGCTGGAACGAATATAGCTGCTGATTAGCTTCTTCAGTTTCATTTCAAATTGGGGTGTACAGATTTTTTTTTCACTGTATTGAATATGGATAGAAGTTGTAATGATAATTTTCGTATTTCGTTTGGAACTTGTTTACACATTTTTGAATGAGGGGGTCTGGTTCGGCTTGGATTCATGTATTCTTATATCTAGTTTGTATACTATTTTGTAAGATCATTTTGGACACATGACATAGTATGTTTTTAATCCTTGAGTTTGAACTGTGCTTTCTTCTTGAGTTATTAACTTGATCAGTTTTTAATCCAATTGCTATATTTTCACATGTGCCTTCAACAATCACATTTTGTTTTTCATAAATTTTTGTTTATTACTATAAAACAATTACTACTATTAGTATTACTATAAAACAATTACTACTATTAGTATTAATTTTAATTTATGTTTTATATTTTTAATATTTGTTTTTTACTCAATACATACTCTATATATAGTCTTTACTATAGTTTCATTACATTGTTTTTTCATTTATATATTTACATTTGTTTGGACACTACATTTATATTTTCATGCCTCAAATAAATAATTATATTAATTTTTTATTTTAAAATAAAATTATACATTTACATTTTAAATTACTTTTTTTTTTTTGGTTTTACTCTAATTAATTTTACACAAACACTCACTTTTTTTTATCCACATAATAAAATAATTGTTCTTTTCTTAATATTAACGGCAAAATATGAAATTATTGATTGCATAGTACTCTATGATACTTCACAATGTATATTTGTAATTGAATTTACTGTTTTAATAAAACATGACCGATCAAACTTGATCCACTCATCGAATCATTTCAGCATTTCGAATATACACTCTAAATCGGATTCCTTTATAAAAAGACCCGTGGCCACCTGTGAAAATATCGTTCAACCAGAAACAAGATAAAAAAGCAAAAATCACGTTTCTCCGATTTCGGACGTTTTCGCGAGTAAGGTATGAACATCTCTGTATTCGTTTTGATTTTGAATTTGCTAAATTCGTCCCGTTCACCATTTCTGTTTGTTGTTGCTGGATTTCTTAATTTTATTTTATTTTCATTTTTTTTACTTGGAATTCTCGTGATATCGAACTGGTTTCTGCTCTTAATTGCATCGTCATCGAACCACTGAATTCCAGTTAATCGATGTTTGGTTTTGATTTCAGTGGGTGTGCTCTAGCCACAGAAAGTTATAAGAAGGTTGGGAATTAATGGAATCCTTATTGAAACCCTAGATATATTATTTGGGGGAAATACATGATATTGTGTTAAAATTAGGATTATTCCGTAATTCCGAAGATAAAATTCCCAAAGGTGATCTGGCTTGGATTGATGTACTTTTTTCTGGGTGTGGGATTCATTAGTTTATAGGATAAGTAGCTATATATGCATGGGTGTTGGAAACTATTTTTAACAAGTTTTTAACTATTATTTTATGAGAAATCGAAAGCTAAGGAATTAGCGTCCGGAGTTCGGTCATGGTAAACTTTTCAGTTTCATGCTCTTTCATTTATAAATGTCTTATGTGTGACTGTTTTTTGTATTTTTTGAGTTTTGACTATGTTGGATGACCGTATTTCAGTTCTGTTACTATAATGAGATTTTTTATTTTATTTACTATACTCACCTTAATGTTTATTTTATGTTGGTCAATTTGTTCTATTTTTGCTGATGCCTGAGAAGTTACGAATTGTTAGTTCTTTCTTTCTTTTTTCTTATTACAATTGTGGCTAGAGAAAACTTCACATTTGAGCTATTTTGTTAATGCAAACATTAGAATTGTTATTGACGTCCATCATGAAGTACTTGGAATATACACCTCTTGATCGGTAAGTTTTAAAATTTTGGTAGAACTATTTATTTTACTTGAACATCAGTAAAAGACTGATTTTCATCTTTTTTTTCCTTCATTGATCTGCTTATACAATTAATCAATTTATCAAATCATGTTTCTTCCCAGAATTAATGATTTCTTGAGTCAAGTAAATCTTGGGGAACGGACTATCAGAGGATGCTTGGAAGCCTACTCTTGTAAGTTTTTTTTTTGAAAATATGAGAAAACATAATATGTTTCTAGGTTAAAATCTGAGAACGCGAATTGGTCTCTCATTTGTGCTTTCTTAGGTAAACATGCAGGAACAGATAAGAAGCTCTCTCTCAGCTTGGAAAATGAGGTGAATACACAATGTTACTATGTGGTTTCCATTATTGGGAAGTATTTTATTTTGTTTTTGCAATGGGTTCAAATCAATTATGCTCTTTAGAAACTAATTCGTTTTCTTCTTGGTGACATTATTGCACATCTGGAGAAACTTTTCAGTTACTCATAAAGTTTTGTTCCTCGATGCTGGATAGTTTGGGCCTAATTACGAAAACCCATAGCTATCATTTTTCTAAATTCTTATTAATCACTCCCTTGATATTTGTATCTGTTGTATAAATTGCGTACTCAATAAGGGGATATTTGTTGACTGTTGAGAGAATGAACCCGAGAGAGGTGTTTGTAATTTATAATGTGCTTATTTTAATTAGTTGTTTTTCTTGAAGTTTTGTCTTGTATCTTTATGTCATGAGATTGATGATTTATTTTTTCTGCCATTCTTTTTT
>JACOMQ010007859.1:0-13601 GCA_014843705.1 Euphrasia arctica | reverse complement strand
TGATCTCGTTTCTCCGAACAACGAATCGAAGGTATAAAATCGTAAACACCCTTTATGATTTTAATCGATTATTATCGTAAAATACCGTAGAACCAAGATCCGAGGTACGAACCCCGGAATAGAGGACGAACGTGTGGTGGCGATCAAGGATTGTCGGACCACGGCGATCGCCCGCTAGGGTTTCGGCGAGGGCGCGAATGGGGCGAACCCCGGCTGGATGCCGAGGGTGCGATCGATCACCCTGATCGATCGCTGGCCGCGGGCTGGGTCCCGCGACGGCCTAGCTGGAGGCGGGCCGACCACCCCAGGCGGCGGCGAGTCGCCGGACTCGCCGCGGGGGCTGCTGGGCAGCCACATCGATCGCGAAGATCGAACACGATCTTTGATCGCGTGAACCCCATCCATGCGGGGGTTCGGTTGGGGCAGTCGCGTGCCTTCGGGTGCGTGGTGTCCTCGGCCATGCTCCGGTTCGCATGGCGGCGTTCGTGTGATCTCCGACAACCGAATTTAGGTTGGGTTTTCATGTTACGCGTTTTCCGACGACTCGGGATATCGATTTCCAACAAAACAAGCACAATAACCTGAAACACAACAAATTTCTTAAATCCCACGATAGTAGATAATAATAAAACAATCTAAGTCTCAAATAATTCAAAAACACTAATAAATCAACCGAACTCAAGTTCGAACTCTCAATCCGTGCTCATTGGAAATTTTGTACGTTCTCGTGTGACCCTCGTTTCTGCAGATGTTGCACTTCTTCTTTTGTCTTCTTCGGCTCGACTCTTGCGCTCCAGTTTATTCTGCATGGACATTTAAATCAACACCCCCAGGTGGGATAAAATTCGTGCACACGCTTCTGTTGCAACCTAAGACCTTACATCTCGAACACACCAACACACGACGACACAATATTAGGTGTAGGCCACGATATAAGTATTATGTTGCTTCTGGGGGAAAACCTGCGCACGTCGTGAATCGTTCTCAACTGCGGAACGAGCAGGATTCATCCTCGGACGTCCATCCTGACTAACCTCTACTGGAGGATAAACTACGTACGATGCTACATCCGGCGGGACCACCCAATCATCATAATGTGGATGGCACAATAGGCGTCACATACATTTCTACCAAGCTGCTCATCTTGAAATAGGGGATCACGAAATCGTAAGATGAAAATCCGGCTCGTCACAACAAATAAGTTAGTGGGATCAATAGTTTAAAATTAAATTTAAAGGTAAAATAATATCATACCGGATAGTGGCAACTGCATGACGACACGATATTAGGTCTAAGTCGAACTCCCGACATTCACACGTGCGATTCGCGATATCCACAAGATAAGACCTTTCATCCTCCTGAACTTTTTACTGTTATTTGCACTGACCTCCCGGACGGTAAAATAACGGCTCAACTCATCTTAATTAGTAAACTTGGCAAATGCCTCCTTGGTCAGCTCATGCTCATGCTGTCTCTCATTAGCTTTCCTTCGTTCCTCGTCAAACCATCTCTCAATCATCGCAAGAATCGCCTCGAGCATCGCACAAACAAGTAATCGACGTGGCCATTTGATAGCACTGTTGAAGACTTCGGCCGCATTCGATGTCATGAAACCATATCGTCATGCATCACACTTTGACCTTGCCCAGGCCTCAACCCCGATATCAATAAGGCGCCTATAAGCACCCTCTCTACTAAGAGTCTCCACATTTGAAAGATTTCTTTCAAAATCATCCACCCGATAACTATAAGCAGAGCACTGTATAGAGCTCCGATCAGCTGCTGGTCGTACTGTGCTAGATTCTTCGATAGGTGGTGATAGCACAACACACGGGCTGCGTGGGGGATAGACACTCCGAATAGCATTCGCAATGCTCTTATGCTGGTCGGACACAATGAGAAGATCGTCCTCTGCATCGTAGCATTGCCTGAGGAAACCACAACCACTCCTCGTAATTCTCTATCGAACCGATACCAACCGCAAGCGGGAAAATATTCTCATTCCCGTCTTTTGTGACGGCGACAAACATCAAACCAGTGTTTTTTCTTTTCAAATGGGTGGCGTCGACTACTATCACAGGCCTCGGAGTGTGATGAAATGCAAGAATGCACTGCTCAAGTGCAACAAACATGTGGCAAAACACGCCCTCACTGGTCGTCTGAATATCATACCGAGTCCCGAGATTATGTTCTCTCAGCATGTACAGATATGACGGGAGCCTCTGATACGATTCATGATAGTTACCGTATGCTATCTCAAGTGTCAGGTTCCTCAACCGCATGGCGAAGCTGTAGTCGATGTGAACTCCGCACAGTCTCCTCAAATCTTCAATCATTGCTTTCAGGCTCAGTTTCCGATTGCCGACTAACTGGCGTGCAAAGAAAGTAGCCGCAACCTTGCTAGACACATGTCGATAAGCAGTCCGCCCCAAATTGTTACGGCACTCGTGATTCAAGTTCAGCTTCGTAATCCTCCAAAGGGTGTCATCGAAACCCAGGAACACAATTTGAACGTGCAACTTTTTCTCCCCTGTTTGCAAGCGTATGTCACACGATCAGAGCTCGAGCGAGCAGTGTCGCACTCTACCATATTCTCCATGTGATACATCCCCACTGCCACCTTAAAATCTGATTTATTTCGCAACGTGGCGCCGACTGCCATCTGACCATAAATCGGTTGGGGTTTGACATAAGGCAACGAAACAGCGGGGTCAAAGCTCGGCAGTGGAATGATCCAATTGCGCAGCGGATTATTCTGTGCATTCTGAGCGCCTTCCATTTTCTCTCCGCCACCCGCATTAGAACTCGAGGGCATATTACAGCGTGACATAATATTTTTAATGACGCCCGACTGTCTAATCCATTTGGTCCACTCTGTGGTCAACGAAGCCAAGAGATCGGTCTGACGGGCTTCTTCTTCGTCCTCGGAAGTCTCGACTTCCTCGTGTTCTGACGGTACACCTTGATCACGATTTTCTGCTCCAATATTCACCTCCGGCGCAGCTTGTTGTGCCTCTGTTTCGACGACGAACACAAAGCACTCATCTATTTGCTTGTCTAACATGCGGGATACATCTTCGTTGCAAATCAAAGGAGCCCGCACGGAGGGCGCAAAACGGTACGAATCCGGCTCACAAGAGTGTCGAGCGTAATTTCATCCATATTAAAGAAGAGACACATATCTACTCCGTCGACGTAGCCCACTCGATCCCAACGACCACCGTAACGTACCGTGATTCGTCGATTCGACATCTACGATAAATAAACACGATTGAATTAAGTTAGAGAACCCAAAATATCCATCCAAACGTATAAAAAAAATCCATAATTCGAAAAAAAAAAACGGGCACTGTACTCGGTCATTACTTGGTGACTCTACCGAGTAGTGAGTCACCGTGTACCGATACACTACCCGGTACACGGTGACCGATATCACCGAGTGGTGCCGAGCACCGAGTAACCGAGTACCTTTTAATCTTCATAAGTACACGGTGGCTACTCGGTAACCGAGTACTTAAGATCCCGAACAGAAAAAAAAAAAGAGATAAAATCAGCGCCTTTCAACGTACATTTCTTCCGGCGAATCCAGCCCTTCCCACGTATATTCGGACGGAGCCTTCTAATAGAGTTGTTTTTTGTGAGAAAATAAGAGAAATTGGGATTTTGTGTTTTAAAAAATATGTAGGGTGTGAGGGTTTTAATGTTTGATAGGCATGGAATCAATGCATGTATTTATATTTCACCAACCAAAAATCCGATTTTGGTAATAGGCGGGTCCCACTTATTTTTATTTATTTTATATTTTTTATTGAATTGTTTGAGTAAAATAAAAGGCAAGGGTATTTAAGGTATTTCAAGTCAAAATTGTACAAAATATTCATGTTTTTATGGAGTAGGTCAAAATACTCATGTTTCTTATAAAAATGAATGAAAAGTCACATTCCCACAAGATTAAATATTCTTTAAAATTCAATTATAAGAGAATACTATAAAGAGGCCTATGGATAAATGGTCAATTTTATAACAAATGTATGTTATATAACCTACTTTATAAAAGTAGGAGTTTTTTTGAACCAATTGTAATTGAATTATCTCATTTGCCCTTCAAACTTTTCAAAAAAATACAAAAAGAAAAGAAAATAATCGGTCCCCACTTTCACATTCTCTCTCTTCTCTCCCGTAAACCGCCGACCCCCAATTTTGTTTTTCGATTTTAAATCCCATCACCGGAGCAAGCAATGTCGTCGGCGTCCGAACATGAGGAGGAGCACGAATCCGACGAGGAAGAAGAACAACCGTGTCTCCAACCTCCGGTAATTCTCGAATCCGAAACCGTTTTTTTCAATTTTTTTAAAAAAATTTCGAGCAATGTAATGGATGTTATGGTGATTTAGATGTTTTTTTGAGTTCTTTCTTGTGTTATATGTGATTTAGAACTTTAATTTTGAGTTGAATTGTCTGAAATTCCAATTTTTGAAAACTATTCTTGACTACTCGAACGGACTACTGGAAGGCATTCGAGTAGTGCCATTCGAGTAACCCATTCGAGTAACCTCTTCGAGTAGTCATCTCTTGATTACTCGATCGTGTTACTCGAAACGGTTACTCGACCGTCTGTACTCTATCGAGTAACACAATCGAGTAACAGCTCTTGATTAATTCATAATGGCTTCTTCTCCATTTGTGCAGGCTGGTTTCCGATGGAGGAGACCGGATTTCATCGACGAGGCCACAGCGATAAATTGCGGCGATCGACGCGGCGTATTAAAAGTCGTACAAGATACTCTGATAGCGGTGGGTGGGAATGAGGTCCTCGAGGAGTACGAACAAACGTGTCTTTTCAGCCAGTTCATTCCAATTCCCAATGTAGACCGATCGAACAAGCTGTTGCACAAGCTGCTATCGAGAGAGATCTTCATTAAGACAAGAATACCGGAGATGGAGCACTGGTTTGCTGTCGGGGAACGTATTGTGAAGTTCCGAGCACAAAAATATGCCCTGATCACCGGCCTGAACTTTGGGGAAAGTAACTTCAATCCCTTAGACAAAGGTCATGTCGCTCCCAGGACAGGCATCCACCGCAGGTTATTCCGTGGCAGATTTATGAAAATAAAAGTATTACTCAGTTCGTTTAAGGATTTTCGAATGGGCGACGATCTGTATGATTATTTCAAGGTTTCGAACATATTGATTTTCTACTTCATTTTGGTTGGTCGAGAGAAGTTAGATGTCAGAATTGGGTTTGGACACTGGTGGAGGATTCTGATGGTTGGGAGTGGTTTACTTGGGGTTCTTATACGTTCCAGAACTTCTCGCACTACATCAGGACAGCTGGGATTGCACCTGATCAGGTGGAGAAAAAATGCTTATCACTTCTACGGTCCAGTTTGGGCCTTCCAGTGTTGGACCTTCGAGGCCTTTCCCGATTTAGGGACAATCTGCGGTACTCGGACCTGAGAGACGCAAATGCCCCGATTTTTGAATTGGACGCCGAGGAAGACTAACTATGATTTCACGGATTACTTTGAGGATGAGCAGGTAACCGTCAATCTATTTCGTTATTAATTTTGAATTAATAATCTTATTGAATATCTAATAAATATTTTTTTATAATTGTTTTGTTTTAGCTTGTAGTGCACGAGACCCTCACAGCGACACCTGAGGAGGAGGAGACTTTGTATTACAAGACCTTGGATGGGGCCGGTGAGCCGTATGACGTCCCGTACCAGTCTCCTACCCGTTTAGCCCAACCAGTGGCACGAGCACCGTAACCGAAGAAGAAGGTAGAGAAGAAGAAGAAGAGGAAGAAACTGGTGGACCGTGTGGCCGAAAGCGTGGCCAAGACATTCAAGAAGGCGGCAGGTGTCCGCTCGCGTGACGATATCACGCCCAGCTCTTCATCCGAGAGACGTAAATCTCGGAGAGCTCGACATGATTCTCCTCCTCGAGGTGCTTCTCCTCCTCGACATGGACATGCATCTGAGAGAGTGGACGATGATCCACCTATTTATCGTCGGAGTGACCTCGATAGGATCTTGTTCTATACGTCCGAGACGGGATTCACAACCCACATCGTGAGGCATGTCACGGAGAGCGTCACAGAGAGCTTGTTCTCTAAAATAAAGGCCTTCTTCGGTATGAGGCGACACTCTCAGCCATGACCTTATCCCTCGAGGCCAGTGTATGAAGAGTCACGGCCTGCTTCCTCGCCCCCTCGACATTCCTACCACGGCGAGGACATTCCTGAGACTTCTGTGCGCAGAGTACCACCTCGATATTCGACTTCGGCGATGCCTGACACTCAGGATTTCTATGGAGCTTCTTCATGTCGTCGATTCACATCGGCGTTTCCATTTGACTTTGAGGATTACCGTGTGCAGCCCCCGGTGCCTCCATTTCAGTTTCCATTCGAGGGTTATCAGATGTCGGGACCGGCCTTTCCATTTAATTCCTCGAGTTACCGCACGCCTCCGTCGATTGTTTCTTTTGATCTGGGGACATCCAGCATGCCGACACCAGCTGTTGTGTTCGATGTTGAGACCTATCCTGGGAGGAACTTTGATATCTTCTTAGAGCCAGCTGCTGATGACGTGGGGAATTGCGAGGATGAGGTGCCCTTGTGCTTCACTGACGAGGATGAGGGCGACGTGGATGAGGTGCCCGATGATGACGAGGAGGATGACGGGGAGAGCAGCCTCGGACCTCGTGTTGTTCAGTCTTCCAAGTACTTGCGTAGCCCTTTCATCCGAGAATTTAGTAGGGAACATTAAAATTATAAAATAGAATATATTTTAATTAAACACTAAATTTAATAATTAATATAATGACAATTATATACTTAATATTTTGATTTAATCTAATATAATTAATATAATTTAAAATTTAATTATTAAATGATGTCTTATGAATCAAGAAATACCAATAATATTTCTTACCAAATATTAAATTAAAACCCTTCTAGGTTTTCCCTCATAATCACCCCAATATATTCATTCTCTTCTCTACTAATCACCGCACACCCATAAAGACCGAGCAGAACAAGCAGGAAAACACTATACGTCAGGTATATAATTTCTCTCTACTATTCCTCTTAGTAATTATTATCCTGCAACAAAAACCATCCAATTGACCCCTTTGTACAAGAACCTAGTACTTTTGTATCTTTCCTCTTCTCTTTCATTGTTGGAAATAAATACAAACACATAGCTATACAATACAACTAAGAGGAATATAAATAAAAATAAATTGCGTAATAAATTATCTCCTATAAGCACCGTCTACACTGATTCTCTCCAAATCAGATAAATATTTTTCAAACCCATCCACTCGATAACAATATGCAGCTTTGTGTAGAATTTTGATCACATGAGAGCGGTACATTGCTAGATTCTTCGAGAGGTGGTGACAGCACAATGCACGGGCTGCGTGGGGATAGGCACTCCGAATAGCATTCGCGATGCTCTTATGCTGGTCGGAAACAATGAGCAGATCGTCGTCTTCATTGTAGCAAAGCCTGAGGTGCTCTAGAAACCACGTCCACTCCACGTCATTCTCAATCGGACCGATACCAAAGGCAAGCAGGAAAATATTCTCATTTCCGTCATTTGTGACGGGAAAAAATAACACACCACTGTTTTTGGACTCCGTACAAAAAATAACACACCACTGTTTTTGGACTCCGTACAAGCGGCGAAGCTGTAATCAATATGAACTCCGTACAATCTCCTCAAATAAAAAATCATTGTCTTCAGCTTTAGTGTGATCTCATCGTCGACTAACTGACGTGCAAAGTAAGTAGCGACAACCTTGCTCGACACATGTCGATCGGCAGTTCGATCCAAATTATTGACACACTCGTGATTCAAGTTCAACCTCGTAATCTTCCAAAGTGTGTCGTCATTCCCAGTAGCACACAATTTAAACGGGCAATTTTCAAGGTCTCGCTTGCAAACGAACGCTACCCGATCAGAGGTCGAACGTTTTGTGGCACACTCTACCATATGCTCCATGTGATACATCATCATCGCTATCTTCAATCCGATTTCGTTCGGAATGTCGAGCTGACTACAATATGACCATACACCTTTCGGGAGGCTCGACTGATCGCAATGGAACCGCGGGGTCAAACTCCGGCAGTGGAATGATCTAATTGCGCAGTGGATTATTCTGTGCATTCTGAGCAGCTTCGGGTTGCTCGCCGGCTCCCGCATTAGAACTCGAGGACAGATTACTCGGGAGGCACGACTGATCGCAATGGAACCGCGGGATCAAACTCCGGCAGTGGAATGATCTAATTGCGCAGTGGATTATTCTGTGCATTCTGAGCAGCTTCGGGTTGCTCGCCGGCTCCCGCATTAGAACTCGAGGACAGATTACGGCGTGACAAAATATTTGTAATGACGCGCGGCTGTCTAATCCATTATATCCGTTCAGTGGTCAACGACTGCAACAGATCGGTCTGACGAGCTTCTTCGTCGTCCTCGGAAGTCTCAGGCCTCTCGCCCTCAGACGGTACACCCGGATCATGATTTACTTCTGGAATATTTACCTCAGGTGTATTTTGTTGTGCCTCCTTTATCTCGGTGACGAAAATGAAACAATCATCCTTTTGCTCATCCAGCATGCGGGATAAATCGTCGTCTCTAAGCAAATGAGACCGCATGCTTTTAAAATCATTGTCTCGTGTTAAGATATACGACATGTACTCGATATTGGGCGGAGGACACAAAACGACACGAATCTGGCTCACAAGACCATCGAGGGTAATTTGATCCCTACTGAAGAAAAGACACATATTTATCCCGTCGACGTAGACCGCTCGATCCCAACGACCACCGTAACGTATCGTGATTCGTTGATTCGACATCTACAATTACAAAAAACAATACTGAATTAGGTTAACTATTAAAACATATCCATATATATCGACGAAACAAACAATAATTACGAAAAAATGTTCTTTTTGCAAAAAACAGGCTCTGTTACTCGATGGTACTGTTCGGTCGAGTAATAGTACCATCGAGTAACCCTTCTCTACTCGAAGGTGTGTTACTCGAAACACTACTCGAAGGTGCTTCGGATAATCACATTCCAGTAATGAAGCTTTCGAGTAACGAAAATCTTCAAATATTTTTAGTTACTCGATGGACTACTCGACCGTACGCGCCATCGAGTAACAGATGCAGAAAAGAAAAATCGTAAAAAACTTGAACACGTACCTCTCGTTTTCGCTCGTTAAGACACGCGTATATCCGACAGAGTTTTTAGAATTTAACGGGCCAACATGGACGATTGTTTGTGGAATTGGAGAGAATTTCTGATTTTTTTTTTTGGATAGGTTGGTTTGATATCAATATTGATATGAATGCACAATAAAACTCACACCAAACCCTCCAACCAAACAAAATTCAGATTTTGTGGGCCTCACAGTCCAACTTGTTTTATTTTTATTTTATTTGATATTCTTTTTGTTTTTGTTTTTGTTTTTTTTTTTGTTTTTATTGAAATAGTAAAAATATAAGAGACAATTATTCATGTGCAATTGATTGTAAAAAAACTCAACTTTTATAAGTGACGATAAAAAACATATCGGCTTATCAAATGTGATAAAAAGTCACATTCCGTAACTACTCTAAGATTTATAAATAAAACTAAATCCCGTAATAAATTATCTCTAAGATTGAAATATAACAGTCTACTACTAGGTAATAAAATGAAGCATATATGATGATGAATGAACTGATCGATCGGTAGGCTAGGTCAAATGGGTACAGACGGTGGGCTTAAAGGAGACTTTCTTCTTTTCATTATCAAATCCCACCAAGAAATCCCCTTGCGCTAAATACCCCAAAAACGAAGGCCCGTCTTCCGCAGGCAAAGCCGCCAAGCACAACGAATACCGACTCGTTCTCACAAACAAGTTATGAATTCCCATCTTCAAATCCCCACCCCCGTCGAAATGAAGAGTCACCGTCGGGACCCAAATCTCGTGATCCACGGCAAAGCACAAATCCAACACCTTTGCCGGATCCTTGATTATCGTCCACCTGCTCAGTATTCTCACCAAGTTATCTCTCAGGCTTTGATACAAAAAATTCGGAAACTTCGAGAGCGTCATCCCCGAGTCAACAACCAAATTCCCGTCACTCGCGAGATGCGAATACCTCGTCCCCCCGATAGTCAACGCGTACAAAGTCACGTAATACGTATTGAATCGACCAGGGAGACTCACCATAGGAACATCCACCACCCCTACACCCGAGACATCGGCACTGTCCCCAAAGTTCAACTTTGTCGACGTCTTCGTATTCTCGTACTGCGACACCATGCAGTACGAGAATTTTCCTTTGGCCGCGAACCCTAGTTGCGAAATTAGCGAGTCGGGCCCTGGCCCGAGCCCGATGACTCCCGACGTGTAACCCTGGAATTTATAACCCTTGGATTTAGTCGCGCATCCGAAAACCATGTCGGGGAAACGAGTAGTCGTCCCTCCAGCCGAGGACAAGATGAACGTGTCTTTCGAGAGCTGGCCCGTGCTGAAAGTTCCGCCCAAGTAAGACTGACTGTAGCGGCAAACGTTAGTTCCGAAATCGCAAAAGGTGTGGTTCGACCTCGTGCACTCGTTCTCGTTGCATGTCACAGTCTCGAACGTGGAGGACAATGCGGGCTCGTAGTGAGGTGGGCTTTGGCTGATGCAATCGTAGCAAGGGAAACATTGGGTCCATATTAGGTTTGAGCCCGTGTCGAGAACGCCTAAGGAATGGACCTGTTGTTCTCCGAGTTGGTATCTCATGAGGAATATTCCGCTGTGGATCGAGCGTTCGATGTCGGTTTCGGTGGACCCAGAGGAGAGGCTCTGGTTGAGCCACCACTGGGAGCGGTCTAACGATCTGCGGAGCCCGTTTACGAGGGCTTCGGTGTGGGATAATGAACTGTTGTAATAAGGGGATTCAATTGAGTCTATGTGGATTAGATCGATCGAGAAACCTCCTGAACCTGTAGCATTAGGTTCGGAGATGGAATATACGACGTCAAGGGATTTGAGGATGAGGAAGAAGAAAATTATTATCATGGTTTTAGGCGCCATGTATGTATGTATGTATTAAGAGGATCACAATAATATTATTTTGTCTGGAGTTTCGAGACATATATATAGGGCGTCCTCTTCACTATTGTTGTCGAGATTCTTTAATTGAATAATCATAATTTTAGAAAGAATTTTTTTATTAAATTTGACTACTTTTTATGTAATTTTTAAATTTGGTAGAAGAATATTTCAATTATCATGAATATATTTGGAAGTAAAATATTTTTGTAAAATTTAGTATTACGAGTAAAAAATAATTTACATAAATATCGTTTTCAAGATTCTTTAATAATCATAATTCCAAAAAGATTTTTTTTAATTCAATCTTACTGCTTTTTATATAATTTTTAAATTTGGTAGAAAATTTTAATTATCATGAATATATTTGGAAGTAAAATACTTTTGTAAAATTATTATAATAAGTAAAAAAATAATTTACATAAATTATGCAAATCCAGGTACATAATTATATCCTAATTTAAATATTTATGCAAATCCAGGTACATAATTATATCCTAATTTAAATCAACATCCGCTTGATTTAATTTAATATATATAATTTAAATTAATTAGTAGATAATATTAAATCTTAATTACATAAAAGTAATTAAATCTACGTACCTACATATATTTTTATTTATTTTAGATCATTTTTAAGACAATTTATACATTATTCTACACCTAAAGAGCAATATTCCATATGAGTTACAATTTAAGAAAGAGAAAATGGAGTATCAAATATTTGATATTATATACAAATTATATTGTGTGTTACATTATGAGTCCCACAAGTATAAAGAAAAAAAATTGTAGTTCAATCCATTGGGATATTGAGTTACAAACTGATAAGTATAAATTTTTGTTGATATGTCATATGAAATGTCATCAAATTATACGTATGTCTAGGTATACCATTGGAAATGCTCTAATATACATTATAATGATGATAGTATTATTGATAAATGAATATTATTTATAATTGTTTTTTAAATGATGATCTATTTACACTTAAAAAAACGGCCGTTTGCGACGGATCATAATTTAACTTTTGTGGCAATGTCATTTAATTGACACATTGCGAAGATTTTGTGGTTGATGATGGCGTTGATGGTGCTGGTGGGGGAAATCATGCGGAGAAGCTCGGGGACGAGGAGACGATGGAGAAGGGGTACGCGGCTGGCGGTGCTGGTGCTGGTGTGCGTGTTCATGTCGGGGTTCGGGCTGTCGTGGGGCCCACTGGAGTGGGTGGTGACGAGCGAGATATTCCCGATGGAGATAAGGTCTGCGGCGCAGAGCATAGTGGTGACGGTGAACTTGTCGATGACGTTCGTGATAGAGCAGGTGTTCCTGGCGATGCTCTCCCACCTGAAGTCGGCGGTATTCATCCCGTACATTCAATCGTCTCAATTCAAAAAGCTCCAATCTTCTCTTCTTTGGTTTCCTGGATAATTGGGGAGACAAACTTAAGGAGAAAAATTGGAATAGGAGAGAATTAAGGTTCATAGTAAATTTAATTTTTTTTTCTTTTTTTCTTGATTTTCACTAGTTGCAGCTGTAAAACCATTTTGAAATGTATTTTCAATTTCATTTTGTATTCATTAAATAAGCAAATAATGATGTGGAATTTTTTATTTTAAAAAATATATGACTCCAACCAATCGGATGAGGACACGTGTATGAGCATATCGGCGATTGTCGTTCCGAAATGCCACGTCATGTATTGACCGATCAAAATCAAACTTTCCGTCTAATAAGGACGAAATAGGACAAAATTTTGATCGATATGAGACTAAATTGAAAATATGTAACTACATGAGACGAAATGAAAAATGACCCAACTTTATGGGACAAAAAAAAAACATTCTCCCTATCCTATGATTTAGTTCAATATTGATTAAGGAGAGAAATTTTAAAATACCCTGTACAAGAGTCATCTTTTCTACACCCTCTAATAAAAAAATAACTTTTATGTATTAAGTTACAAAAATATCTCTCAATCCATTCAAATATTATTATTTTATACTTCTTTTGTCCAGAGCTATAGTAAAAGCTGATCAACGTTGACTTTTTTGTTCGTCCAATACATATGATGTACAATATACAATAATTATGAAAAAATAACTAAAATAAAATTTAATAGTTAAATTTTAGAGATAATTGTAGGTTAGTAGCTGAACTATAGTCACCTTTGTACTTTGGTTACTTAACTTGCATTCTGTACACCAGAGTAACTTTGACGAATTTGCACTTTAATTAAAAAATGAGCTTTTTTCGGCGACACGGTTATTTCAGTAGGTAGAAGAGGGAAATTACATAAATAACCCTAAGGCATACTCCCTCTGTCCCAGACGAATGGGCATAGGTGGTCAACGTTGACTTTTTTTGTCCGTCCAATACATATGATAAATAATATATAAAAAATTTAAAAAAATTACTAAAATAAAATTTAATAGTTAAATTTTATTTTAGTAATTTTTTCAAAATTTTTGTATATTATTTATCATATGTATTGGAC
>JACOMQ010007858.1:0-13601 GCA_014843705.1 Euphrasia arctica | reverse complement strand
TTTTTTTTTTTTTTTTTAATTTAATTTGGTATTAGTAATAGAAATGTTTGCCACGTGAGATGTTTGACAACTACAGGTGTCGTGCTTATTTTCCACGTTGCTGACTAGGATCGTTGATTACAGCTAGGTAGCTAGCTAGTATCGTTTATCTTTTCTTTTTTGTTTTTTATTTTTATTTCATGTTGCAATTGCCAAAATCAATATGCGAGTTACCGCTTACACGTGTCAAGGCAGCGTGAGTTGTACAACATCATCTACGATGATTTGAAATTGGGCAAGTAGCATCTTCAGTTAAACGAGAGATAATTGTCAGGCGGTAGAACTAATGTTTGCGATTTACCCATCTCTTAGAAATATATACTATGTTGTTGTTTTTCATTCGTGTTTTGTGAAGAAAATAGTCATGTTTCTTTAGAATTAAGAGAATAAAGAATACTATCTACTTCTACGTACTATTGATAGTCAACACTCAACAGGAAGAAGTTGGTCATGCGCATATAGGAATTACGAAGGAGAAAAAGCAACGAAGAGAGGACAATTCGTGTTCGTTGGAATCAAAACGACTTATAATATGAATATGACATGAGTAATATAAAAGCTTGGCATCAATAATGAGATCGAATTCAAGCCCATGGTTAATTAATTCATGCATGTATTTTTTGGGCAATCTACGTATTAATTGAATGAGGAGTGTTTTTCATATTATAATATTATATATAGACACAATTTAGTGATATGTTATTTGACACATCATAAATAAATTGTACTTTATCAATTTGTACTTTACAATACCAATTGTTTAAAATACAAGTATTCACTTTTATTTATGTGAAACTCACCAAATAAAACACAAAATAATTTGTAATTAGTATCAAATATTTAATACTTAATTTTTTCTCTCCTAAATTGTACTTCTATCTTCAATGGTATACCTAAGTGTCACGTTGAATTTCTACATACCATTGAGAATTGCTCTAAATATTATTTTATTTATATTTAGCCCTTATTATTTATTAATATTTGTGCACGTGTACTCCTATTATATTTTTTTGGCTCTAATAATAATAAAATTGTCCCGATTGGATTCTGGATTTTTAACACCATCTGGTACATCTCGGTAGGTTTAATTTAGTGGAACCGTATGTGTTAGTTGTTACGTAGAGGCATCATAATTTATGTTGCACGATTGGTCATTACCACGCCACCATCACAACTCAGAAGCTACACATGCATCACTGTGTTGACAGCTGTCATCATTGATTTCACATATTATTGCAATGTCATTTGACACATCAAATATAATTTGTGATAAGGTGACCGAGATCCAACAATTTTTAATTTGTACCAAGTATTTGATATTCATTTTCTTTTTCATAATTTGTATTTCTCTCCCCTTAATGGAGTGTCCTATATATGTAAAATTTATCTGTCATATCGAAATTGTAATATTGTACTATCATCGTTGGGGTACTTGAAATGATTAATGAACATGTGATTTAAAATCAAGCCTGATAGATGTAAATAACATGTTGTTAAAGACTTGTTTTGTAGTAGTGAATGCATTTTTTAGAAAAAACTAACTCAATTTCAATTTGCAATAATGCAAATTAAAAAATTAACCAAATAATTGATTAATTAATTACTTTAAATTAGGTTAAGTTGGATGATCGTGGTCTAATTTATTTTGTAATTTGTATGATTGGCGAAGCCATTAGCAATAAATTGACAATTGGACGGTCGATAGGAAACCTCTCCACACACGATATTACAATAAATAAATTAAAACCAAAACTAGTCAATTTTGTATGTATATATCACGTGGTACTTTTGTCACGTTCTCTTCTCCCCGCCCTCACTTATTATTATTTTTTTAATATATAATTTTTATTATATTTTACAAAATAATTTTTTAATTTCAAAATACATTTTACTCTTTTATTTTATTTTTAAATATTTTATGGCAACTTTTTTCTTTTCTCATCCAATACACTACTACAGTACTATTTTTTACTTTCTAAAGTGCTCAAGTTCATTTCGCTTCAATCAATGTGTCCAAAAAAACACCATTGAAAATGCTCTAACTAGAGTAGCATATTCGGAACAAACCGATTTCGATTAACCCAAGCCCGGTTCAGAGTTTGGCTGGCCCAGGACTAGACCGGTGTAAACAAGTTCATGGGCTTGTACCGATCGATCCCGAGCCCAGTTCTGGCCTGGCCCGTTTCGGGTTTGAACATTGAACCTTGAACCCAGTTCAATGTATTTTTTTTTCATTAAGGTATAAGTAGCGCTCGATGCGATCCAAAATATGGAGCTCTAGCTCTAACCCCCAGAAAATTCTTTTAACCGTCAGTCAATTCTTATAGTATTATACCTTTACTTATATAGAGTACAGTCAGGCATGTTTTCATCCTCTTTTTTTCTTGAAACAATTTAAACAAATCCAGAAGCCTAAACTTAATACGACGACACATGAAAAGTTATAAGTAACCCTTGTGCTATCCTGAATGATGGATCGATAGCCAAAGCAAGCAGCTTCATTTCGTTAATCTTTGGAAGTAATGACGAGCAAACCCAACGCTCCGATAAGAATGTACTGCAAGAGAAAGTTTGTATCTCATGTCAATATCATCATCTTATTTAATAGTAGAAAAGGATAAACAAAAACGAAAGCTCTGAAAGTTACAAACCTTTATCAATGGATTTTCGGTCATTATGATGGTCGCCCACCCTACATGAGGTAAGAAACTGCAAACGGAAGGTGAAGATGTTAATAAACTTTGCCGGCCTCTTTTTATTTCCGTCAAACAGATTGAAAAAGGCACTGTGAAGAAAAACCGAACATACCCAACAGCTCGTCCCATGATGTGTTCCTGCTTTAGCCATAGCTGACCAGGGGCGTATAAGGGAATATCATCACCGTCATTGTTGTCCCCTGACATGAAAATAAAACGAAACAAAAAATTTTGCACCGTTAAAAACAGATCAAGGCTACTACCACATACTTATGATTAAAGAGTTCGGGTACGTACCTTTCGTGAGGATATCAACTTCTCCGGTGCCTTGCCTTTCGTGAACCTAAATCAAAATCGGGAGAAAAATTGTCAAATGGCCAATTTAAAGACTAAGATAAATTAAAAACAATCATATGTTACCTTAATCACGCGATGGACAATTGGAATTTCACGATCCTGACAATATTACAGAAGACGGAATGTGAATTGGGAAGACAGACAGAAAGAAAATAACAATATAGTGTACTGTATATTTTACTCCCTGTGCTGCACAAATGCATGTTGATTTATTTGAATGCATATGTAAAGGGTTAATTGCAAAAAGTACCCTAGGTTTAACCTAATTACAAAAACACCGAAGTAAAACTATCTAAATTTATAACAAATACCCTTGACATTTTAATTTTATTGTCTTACAATCACCCCTTCATGATCCAAAACCATCCTAACACCCTACTAAATTTTAAACATATCATAGATTCTCACCGTTACCCATTAATTATAAAAGATACATTTTTTTACTATAATTAGGTCAAATCTTAAGGGTACTTTTGTAACCATCCCTATATGCAAGTAGAAGTAGCATAATGCTTTTGCTATAAAGAGAAAAATTGCGGTTCAGAGTTGGGGTTTGCAATTCTCTCATAAGAATACGAGGATAAAATACAAATAGAAAGTAAAGTCTTACATCAATGTTATACACGACAATGTCACCTGCTCGGATGGGGTCCCGACCCATATTCAAGAACAAAATGTCTCCCTGCACAATGGTGAGCATTATGTGCAATATAAATATGTAGATACTAGAAAACATTATGCCTTTTATTTATTTATTTGGGGTAATGCAATTCATAAAACGGATATCAGTTGTGACAGGCTTACTCTAGCAAATCCAGGCTCCATGCTCCCGGAAAGAACAACAACAACAGGGGATTCGCTTCCGGTAAAGCACACTAAGGTTTTCCATATCATCAATGCAGATGCAACAACCATACCTTAAAAACAAAAAGCAAAAAAATAAGAAAACAAGTGCAATTGTTAATAAAAAGGATGCATTTTTGAATCATGATCCTTAACTTCATGCATTTTTGTAAGCAAATTCAACTAAAGTATCTCCGACACGAAAAAAATTTGATCTAATCCCTTTTCACTTCAATTAGGTTTCAACCCAAAACCAGCATTCAACAAATTATCCAAGTCCCCAACAAAAATTCTACACACATTGCACTCAAATGTGCCTTTCAAATTACTTTCCTCTTCTTGCATTTAGTGAAGAAATTCCAATCAACCCGAAATATAATTAAAAATAACACCGTATGCAATCTATTTATATTTTACAGCCGTAAAAATCGGATCTTTAACCCCCAAAAATAACACGATAAATAGTGCGGTAAAAATCGGATCTTTACCAAGGGTGACTGCCTGATGAAGGGCTTGACGTAGCTTAATAGATTTGATCGAATCGACTGTCTCTTGAATCCACCCCATTTCTTCTTCTTCTTCTTCTTCGTCTTCTTCGTCTTCTTCGTCTTCTTCTTTAAAGGTGAAGTCTTTCTTGCAAAAATAAAACAGGGGGAAAAACAGAAGAAAAAAGACACTGAAAAAATGGGAGTATCAAGAACGGTCTCTGATTGGCCAGCCCATAAAGCTGTGACTCACAAAGACACATATTCAAAGATGACGTGGCATTTTTTTTAAAATACTGTAAAGTATTGGTCAAATAAATAACGAACGAGTAAGAAAAAAGGGTAAATTCAATTTTCGGGCATAAATAATGAAGATTTTTTATTCATTCCTTCTTCTACAACCAGAAGTGTATACTCCAGTACTTCAAAAAATGGCGCTCGTCGCACCTGTCCAGCTGGCGCGCCTGACCGTACAACTCCCGGCGCGTGTGAGCCCTCGCCGCCGTGTCTTCGCTACATCATCATCGCCGGCTCGAGGGAACTCAGCGACGGCGGGCTGGGTGCAGGAAACTGCGAGCTTCTTCGAGCAGGATTCCCGCCCTATAATGTTGTTCGACGGTACCGTTCATTTCAACATCTCTTGTTAACAATAAGAAGTGTTAAAGTTTCAATTTAGGGATTGATTTTGAATTTCATGAACAATTATTATTTGGTGTTATGTCGAAAAATGGGTATATTGGGAGGTCAACATATTGCAGGAAATTGTAACTGAAGTTGGAAGTTGTATTTTTGTGCCTTTGTTTTCATATACAGTATGTTTTTTGCTTTCTGTGAATCGTAGGCGTTTGCAATCTATGTAACGGAGGAGTGAAAATTGTCCGAGACAATGATCAACAGAGGTACTAAACAACTCTTCCTGCAAAATATGATGTTGTATGATCGATTTTCAAGTTAGCTAAGAACCGGTAATTCAGATTGTTCTGAGAATAAATGAAAGGGGATATCATATGATCGATATTCATGCTTGGAAATGTTATTGATGTTTATTCATGACCTATTGAGGCTCAAGTATTTTTTTTGTTCAATTTTTCGTAAGTCGTATAACCTAATTTGATCTGTTTCTGACTTGCAATTGTATTTTTTTTCCTTTTGAACTTAGAACCGAAAAAAAATACGAATTTAATTGGTGTGTTAGAATGGTGAAATATGTGAAGAGTTGAGATATTTTTCGTAAGTTATTTTACGAGTTTGTTCTGTTTTCTTGAAGTAATTAGTTTCTTGGTATTGATTTATCATACTAATATTTGTTCCAGGAATATTAGATTCGAAGCTCTACAAAGTGAAGAAGGCAAGAAGCTATTGCAGAGATCTGGAAGAGCGCCTGATGACATCTCAAGTGTTGTACTCGTTGAAAAAGATAGGTGTGTATAGTAATCATATATATTGATTGTATGTCCCATCACTTATATGTTATATTTAATATTTAGTGAAGAAGTGAAAACCCGAAAACAATTTACGGGGAAAACAATTTAATATTTGACTGATTAAATTAAAACCGATTTTCAATTGTCCTCAAAATACAAACCATTAATGGTGAAGAATTCTGCCAGCATCTTCCATGATTGCATATCACAAATATTATATCTCACACTTCTCTTCCAAACTAAATAGTGGAATTGTGGAAACAAAAACACGGCCTCAATCATCTAATAATATTACATCAGGTAATTTCGATGATATTTATTTGAGATGAATACAGGTCGTATATCAAGTCAGAAGCTGTATTGAAGATAATGGAATACATAGACTTGCCATTTCCCCAGCTGGCTTTCTTTCTGCAATTCGTACCATTGTAAGTCGAAATTAGTTTGGTATTCTATGTGTGCATGAAACAATCTATTTCCCGCTAGTTCATTCTTCATATTAATTTTGCAGATTTGTACGGGATTTTGTATACGAGAATGTTGCAGATAACAGATACAACATATTTGGCCGCACGGATTCTTGTGACATATAAGGCTATTTAGCAGGGGAAGTTTTTATGAATCGTGGCCTTGAAACTTGAAAGTAGAACTATATGTATAGAATAAAATGGTGATTCTTCTCCACCCCTTATTATCGACTTCTTTTCATTATATCTATTTTATTTTTTTGCTTTGTATATGAGTGACCAACATAAATTAGTTTGCATTATTTTGAACATCATCAGTCCTCACACATGGAGCCAGCACAAGATCTAATATGAAGTGTCGAAATCTTTATTAAAAAGTAGTAATGTAAAAAAAAGGGCATTACTGCTTCTGGTTCCTAATTTCATTGCGTTCGTATTCTATGGAAATTGTCTGAAATTGTTACTGCATTAAGCAACTAACAACTGGGTTCAGCGTATTAGCTAGCCCGTGGGCATTGATGCAGAGGGCGGATGCTGAGTTATCCGGATTAGCTGATTGTATGTTGACGTCATCAAGTACGATGTTTTTGCAAGGGACTGTTTCGCTGCAGCTCAAGTTGATTGTCGTTTGCTTTGAGGTTGATGTTCCGTGTAGTCCGGAGAATCTCACGTCACTGACTTGTACTGCCGACGTCTGATGTAAAGGAAGAGAAGATAAGAATTAGAAAAAAAAAGGTACAAAGCTCTCATCCCTGCTTTTATGTAGCTCTACATACTGAAAGTGTTCGGGTGAAAATCACAATAGGGTGATGTTATTGCTTACTTGGTTGCTGCATATCTCGTGAGGGCAGTAGTACTGGTCAATGATAACCGGGTTATTAGCTTCTATGAAGGTTATGTTCGAGAAGGCGATACTCCTGGCAAATCCCGAACCACCCTACATAACCTATACTTTTAAAACGATTTTTTTTTTTAAATCATGCTATAGCATAAGATTCCAAGTTATTACCTGCCATGTTTTGATCCTCACTCCATTCTGAGTTCTATTAAAACTGCAACTAGTTATGCTTATTCTTTCGACTTCTTCGTGTCGTCCCATTTTCCCTAAGCTCCCAATACTGCTCATGAAATGATAATAATTTGTGAACAAATTTTTTTCAATAAAAATTAAAAAGGGAAAAAGGAATACCTTATTCCATGTCCAGGACCACAAGCTACGTTCGATATGTTAACATCTGAAGTACCCCCGTTAATTGCAATACAGTCGTCCCCTGATATCACGTGACATTTTTTTATGATTACAGACACACACAGTAACAAAGAAGGGTAAGATCGGAAATTTAGATATCTTACCGGTTGCCATGATGCAGTTGTGAATATCTACATTGACGGAGTTGCTGATGTCGATTCCATCGGTGTTGGGGCTCGTTTCTGGTGCCCTCAGTTCCAGGTTTGAAATTACTGTTTGGTTGCATGCGTTTATTGAAATGTGGTTCTGTTGACTGTTTACGTGCTTCAATCCTCTGATTCGGAGTTTGTTGCAGTGTGAAAATCGCATTGCCTTGAATTGAATGAATTTTAGTTAAAAAAAAAACCGTTCAGGATTTTAGTTTGAAAACACTAGAATGAATTTTACTTACCGTGGGTCGTGTACTCTCATTTATCTGGAACAAATAAGATACAAAAATTGTCGATTAAATATAGGGGGCATTTTTTTTTTTTTTTTTTGGATTTGTGGATTAAAGAAGACTCACATGGGTCCACCATGTGTGTCCTACGCCGTCGATTATGCCTTTCCGGTTGCCCTTGACAGTGAGCCCATCGGTCCTAAGAAAGTATAACCATTGGCCTGTGGTTTTGTTTCTCCATGCTGATCTTGGAGGAGCAACGACGCGTCCTAGGATCTGTTTTCGTGTTTAACTTGAAATGATATTTAAAAGAAGAAAGAAAACACATGATTCGATCGAAAGATGTTGTGTAGATGCTTAATTCACCTGAAACGTAATGCATGGTGGTTTGCACGGGCCTTCGAATTTGAGTGGGTACACCAAATATGTCTTCCCTTTGGGTACGGTTATCGTCACTCGACGACCCGTTACTTTCTTGCAAGCTGCCTTCCATGCCGACTGAAAAGCCTTTTTTTTTTTGGTATGCACAATTAGAAATGTGTTGCTACATCATTAATTTGATGAAGAGAGAAATGTATAGTTAGTTACTCTGGTATCGCAAGTTGTTCCGTCTCCAATGGCTCCGTAGTTGGTGACATCGAAAATCATCGTCGTCATCTTATTTGAAGTTGGTGAAAGGTGGCCAAGAGGTTGCAGGTTTGAGCCCAGCAGAGGCCACCCTAAAAACAACACGGCGAGGGTGACAAAAATATACTGAATAAGCATGTAGTATTGTATAAGTTAAGTCATAGAATAATTAGCTCTTTTTTTCTTCTGAGATTAATATATAACTTGTCCAATATTGTTGACTTGTAATAGATCAGATCCACAAGGCATTTAGAGGCTACTTATGTAGTGTCATTAGATGACAATTAGTTTATGTAACATCCTCAGCATTAACTAATTAATGGGTTTGCAATATTAAACAGCCATACGTATATTCATGTTTTTAATTTGGCAGTTTGAAAACCAAATATTCATAGAGCATCTAAGGCTATGTTGACTGCCTACATATTAAAGGTGATCTTAAAGGTGGTTTTGGTTATCAAAAAAATTCAAAACAATTTTTTTTTAAAAAAGACTCATTTTTTTGTAACTTTTGTAAATTAAAAAGACTCATTAAAGTGATATTTTAACTAAAGAAACTGTTAGATATCCTACATGAATGAATTGAATAAAAAACCAGGAACTTTTTATCACTTTAATAAGATTATTAAAGTATTATTAGTACAATTTTGACATGATATCAGAACAAATTTAATACAATGTGGGTGGTCAGTCAATGAAATTTGCACAAATTATAACACACTTGAAATTAGTACAAATTAAATAAAGTTCGAAATATTATACAATCACGTTTATAACATTTTTATTTAGTTGTGACATTTTTTTAAATTTTTTAGAAATTCGTTTCCATGCTAGATCAATCTATGGCAGTAGGCAATTGACGGCGGGTTTGGTGCGAGCTGCTTTTCCATGAGCATTGTTACAAGTCGCGTAAACGCCACTGTTTAGGGTTGTCGACCTGATATAAACGCGATCCAAACATATGTTGGTGCATCCAACGGTGTTGCTGCATTGCAGGTTGATCACATTACTCGCAACCGAAGTCCCGCTTATCCCCATAAACGACACGTCGCTGATAGCAACTGCCGATGTCTGCATTAGTACCCAATAATAACCCAAAATTAAAAAAAAAAGTCCAATTTTTTTTTTCTCTTGCTCCTGTTATTATGAAACGAAAGGAATACTGTGAAGTCTTACATAGTTTAGGCAGTTGACTTTAAGAGGGCAATAGAACTGTTCGATCTGGATCGGGTTATCCACCGCTTCCAAAATGATTCCTCGGAACGATATATTTCTTGCATACCCTTTGCCTCCCTGATGAGTCTTTATCCTAACTCCTGTCATCGTTTGTTTCAGAGTACAATTTCGGACGAGCACATCCTGCACAACGTCGAACCCGCCACTTCCCAACGACCCGATGCTGAATTAAAAAAATGTTATTATAATTTATACATGATTATCACATGTTTAAAATTTGAGAGGAAACCGAACCTGATGCCGTGACCTGGGCCACATGTTACTCCGCTGACATCGATTCCGGAAGACCCGGCTCCGATCGCAATGCAGTCGTCACCTATACAGTCGAGTTCGTTCCATTCATTAGTGAACAAGAAATTATATTTATTTGTTTATTTTTAAAATTACTTACCGGTTGCAATGAAAGAGTTGGTTATCTTTACCCTAGTTGAGCTGGAAATGTCAATTGCATCAGTGTTTGGGCTATCGCCAGGGGCGATTATTCGGAGATTATTAAGGACCGCATCATCTGTTGCCATGACTAAGATGTGACTTCCCGGGCCGTTAATTTTCGTAAATCCGTTTAACCGTAAACCGTGACATCTGTTGAATATCATCCCCTATATATATAAAAATTGAATCAATGCAACATTCCTTTTTTTTGTATGAATTGAGAGAGTTATGAATATCTATGATTTATGAACAGCAGCCCTTACAGTTGGTCCTTTGCAGATCACACCCTGCAGCAGCAAATCAAAATAAAATTAATTACTAGTAGTATATATAATTTCTAAATAAGTACATAGTACTAATATATATTTACATTAGCCGGATCGTGAAAGCAAGGTTTATCCGGCCACCACGAAGGGCCCTGACCGTCAATGACCCCTTTACCCTTGACAACAAGTCCAGTCACACTAGAAAATATGATCCATGCATGTTGTTGTTGATTCCCCCTCCATCCGGATTTCAGCGGCGCTACAAGATTCCCTGAGACCAGCATATAAATACGAGGCGATTTGCACGGGCCTTTGAATGTCAGAGGACTCAAAAGGAACGTCTTGTTCGGAGGTACAACCACCACTGGGGTACTACTACTGGATTCATCGTCTCCTCTACACCCCGCTTGCCATGCCTTCAAAAATGCCTGCGCACGTACAATATTTCATCGCAATAATTAATACTACAATGTATAACTGCAAGTTTAATAAACATATACGTATGTACGAGTACTTGTGAATCATCTGCTCGTCCATTTCCGCTTGCTCCATAGCTCATCACATTAAATGTTTTTAATGTTGCCCCGAGAACAGAGTCGGAAGCCATGCACAATAGCCAGATAATCGTGCCCTGCATCAAAAAAGCCATTGATTCGATTGAGCTTAATTAGTATGTAATTGAGCACACATACATGTTCTAATTAATCTTCAATTGTGTGAGCACTTGCTTAATTCATATATAACACCTTAATTAATTAATTGATTGAAGTTGTTCAAGAAAATGAAAAAGGTACATGATTAACGTAATCTTCACATTACACGGTTGCTTGTTACTTAATAGTAAAAAAAACAAAATATTATACACTAGTAACACTAGTACCAATATATACTCTTGTGTTAATTAATCTGATGTAGCACAACTTGGTGTAGCTGTTATACTCTGTCTATTGTTGTTACAAATGAAGTTTTTTTTTTTATAAGTTGACAGTTAGATTTCAAAATCTAAAAAAAAAAGTATAAATTTAAAAACAGTGATAAATAATTTGATAAACAATCTAGCTATTAATATTTAACAGTTTTACCGTATGTTCTCCAACTATATTAAAATACATAAATCAATAAAAAAAAAATCAAATTCAAATTCAACCAAACCCTACATGGAAAATTTAGTCCATAAATTTTCAAAGAACCTTAACAATGACTTTTATACGTTGTCCAAATCTTTCCCCAGAAGGCGAGGCCAATCTCCAAAATGCAATGTACTCGTCCGGAATCACCGGAGCAGTTAAGTCGACGACGACATCAACCTCTTCACCGACGGGCAAACCAGCTAACGGAACCTCAACTTCAAACGAAGATCGATTGCTCAATCTATCTCCCCCGATCCAAATGAGCTCGGTTTTTCGAGGCCACTCAACCCTTCCTATGTTTTTCATTCTCCAAATCTTTTTGAACGGAGTCGAAGGCGCAACCCTAATAGTTACATCCACCTTCAAGTCCTCGACCAAACAACTATTCAGATTATTACATAAAAACGACGACGATTTAGGAGCCTCCTTCTTCACCATTAACTGATTTCCATTCTCGGGTTGAGACATTCTTGGTAGTAGACTTCTTCTACTTGAATGATGGTAGACGGAAATTCTCATTGGGTCGAGGCGTTGCTTGACTACGTCGCTGAGGTCATCCTCGTCAACGAGACTCACCTCGTCGCCGTGTTCGTCGATGTAGGTGAGGACTAGGTGCTCGGACTTGTCAAGTAAGCTGAAAAGGGCAATGGCTTTTTGTTTGAATTCGGGTACCGAGAGCTCGAATTCATCGTCGATTATCAAAGCTCGAAACCGCCTGAGGTTAACTCCACACTTGAACTGCACGTAAATAAAACAGAATCGGGTTAAAGAATATAATGAACGACACAATTCGATATATTAATTAAGATATACAAGAAGAAGGTTATAATTGAAGTACCTTGATTAAAACTGAATCGGTCTTCATATCTCAACAATAAAGATTATGAAAAGATTAAGAGATTATGATCGATGATCATATTTATATAGATGATGTAATTTCAATATCCTTTCCTAATACGAGTTAGTAATAACAGTACTTATAATTAGGGTAGGAATATCAGGACGATGAATATTATTAATTAATAATAAGTTTTTTTATTATTATTAATATGTAAGCTTGTTTTTGGAAAACTTAACTGAATAAATTTTAACTTAAGTGAATGATTTAACTTAACTAATTGATTTTCTTATAATAATAATAATTATTATTATTATAAGTTGTTAGATATTTTTTTAAAAATATTAATAATATCCTAATATTAGATTGTATACTTAAAATTATTGATTCAAATAATTTATTATTTATTTTAGAGAGAAAATTTTAATTGGTAAAAAATATAAAAACTCTACTCATTTTAACCTCTCTTTTAAAACTACACCCAATCTATACATTTTGTAAAGGAAATGTCCCATTTACCCTCCCCTTTTTCAAAACATAACTAAACAATTAAAAAAAGAGAAAAAGACAAAAATTAAATCGGTATAGCGTCGTCCCTCTCAGCGACCCCGACGAGAGGGCTCTCCTGCTCCTGAGGGGTCTGATGACAGTACCGATCGACGGATTGATCGACGGTTCCAGAAAATCCTGAACGACGAGTCCGACACGGGATTTATGGCTCGATTGACTGCCCGGATCACGAGGACACATCAGGAGAGCAACGATAGACTCCTGGAGAGTGTCAGGAGGACACAGAAAGAGGGCCACGACAGTCTGATGGAGCAGATTCGGGAGTTTTTCGGTCGCAGACGATTCTCGAAGAGTCGCCCTTGTCCTTCCGATCCCGTTGAGCCTTCTGCATCTCATCACTCTGGATCCGGACGTGCTGCGTCTCATCATTCGGGTTCAGGACATGTTCCTTCTCATCACTCCGGGTCCGGACGTGCTGCGTCTCATCGATCCGGGACTGTACCAGGGCGTCATTCATATGCAGAGCCTTCTGCGTCGCACCGGGAGGAGGAGGAGACCTTTCCAGCTAGAGCATCGTGTGGAGATATCGACAGTTACCGCACTCCGATGCAGCCCATAGTTGA
>JACOMQ010007857.1:0-13601 GCA_014843705.1 Euphrasia arctica | reverse complement strand
ACAAACTACTCTCTCCCCAAAACTAGCACCCCCCTTAAATCCTCGTCTCTGGATTATCTTCCACTGTGAATTAAATAGCTGAATAGAGTAGTAATATTCATCTCATGTTGATATAATCTAATTTTCTTTATGCTTTTTTAGTTGGACAAATGTATCAAACAGAAGAAAAGAAATGAGGAAACCTTTTTCAGTAGATCACTCTTGGAAAGATGTTCGTTTTTTTCAAATCAATACAAGGTAAATATAATTCCTCCCTCATGCTTCTAAGAGCAAACTATTTATTTATTCGTCATCATAGTTTCATTGCAAACGGAAACTAATACGAGTACTTTATTTTTACATGAATGCTCCTTCATGCTTGTTTCTCTTCATGATTCTCCAGATACTGAACAAAACTATCTACATATTGGCCATGTAGATGTCTATCCCCAATCATTGCACCTAAACCCTTTGCCCTGTCTCTAAATTTCCGCCCCTCGTCGCCTTCGTTTTCCATAACCGTTCTCACACATTCTGCCACAGCATTTCTCGTGTACGTTCCATCCTGTTCATTTCTAGCTACCTCCATTCCCACCTCCTTATCTGCAAAAACTCTAGCATTCAACCCTTGATCCACCAAAAAAGGCAACATAATAAGTGGTTTCCCAAACATTAGCCCTTCTACTATTGAACCCAACCCACAGTGAGTCAAGAACGCCCCTATTGAGTTGTGTCCCAGTATCTCCAACTGAGGTGCCCAGTTCTTCCACACAATTCCCCTGCCCTCGACTCTCTTTTCAAAGCCCTCCGGCAGCTCAATCAGGTCATCTTGACCTGACCCAGCTGGCTTTCTTAGTGCCCATAGAAAAGTAAACCCGGAGAGTTCCAGACCGAGGGCGAGTTCACCTACTTGGGCCCTACTCAACACCACTTCACTTCCTAATGCAACATACACCACAGACTCTTTCTCTTGGCTGGAAAGCCAATCTCTGACAGAAATCCATTCTTCATTTTCACTGTTGGTTTCTTGAACATTCGGTGGCATCAGACCGAGCGGGACCACATCTATCCCGTGGAGCTCTTCAAGAAGCTTCAGCCATTCGGGCTCAAGCTCATTGCAGTGCCTTATAATTATGGCATTAGATCCGGCAATCACCTTTCCAGCCCGATAGCTGTCTGAAACGCCCGAAGCATTTATTACAGGCGCTCCTAAGATCCAGTTGGCTTCATGGAGCTTGAAAGCTACCTTAGTCTCAAAAGTCACCCACTGTGGTGGAGCCAAGAAATCCTCCGCCCTCGTCCGCTCATCTTGCCCATTGATCAAAGCCTCCGCCTTCCCAAAGAATGCAATGAACCACGCAGGGAATATGCTGAAGAAGTAACGCGACATCCCGAGCCTAGTTGCGATCGGGGGGACCCAATGGGCGGCGAAATCGTACACGATGACATCAGCATCCGAGCCGTCGAGGAATCGAGTTAGACCATCTTCCATCCCATCAAACGCTCATTTTAGATGGTCCATGTCTTCGGCTCGGATGTCCATGGTGGCTTCGGCGTTCTCAGGCAGGCCATGAAGCTTTGGTAATGGGATCTTGACGAAGGTTATGGATGGGATTAGATGGGGGGAAGCTTCGGGAGGCGGTCGATGTTTCGAGGGGTGGAGATGAAGGAGATCTTGTGGCCCTTTTGAGCTATGGATTTGGAGAGCTGAAAGAATGGAATGATGTGACCAAAAGCCAGCCATGGGAACATTACTACATGCAACTTCTTGACATCATGGGAGGTTTCAGTACTACTACTCATCCTTTTCTTTTCTTCTTTTTTTTTTTTTTGGTTTTTTGTTTGTGTATTTGATGTGAAGATGTGAATGTTCTATATACTAGTACAATATGCTCTAAGTACAGTATGTTAGATGATCCGAAATGTGATACACGAGGGTAAAGATGTTAGTTAGCATTGAAGACCAACTTGCATTTTTTAAAACTACACTGATAATAATAATAGTACCGACATCAACGAATGATTCATTAAAATTATAGAGTACTGCCTTACTTCTAATAATTCATTAAAATCATATTATACATTACTCCGTACTACCTTACACCAATCACATGCTACGGAAATAGTATATACTGCCATCGAATCACATCCAATTTCCTTTTTTAGATTATCTCTTAAAAATTTGTACAACAATTTTTTTTTATAAATTTATTCTTATAATACTTGAATCGGTCTATGAGATGCTACTCCTGGAGCATTACTCTTGGTGGCATCTTAATCGTAGATGCATACACCATACACGTCGGGTATGGGTGATTGCGTGTGTACTTAATATAATAATATTAAATCTACGGTCAAGATGTAAATGGTGTACTCCACCTGGAGTAGTATAGATAAAACCTACTTGAATCACATGAGTTCGCCAATTTTCTTTTTTAGGTTATCTCTTAAAAATTTGTACACCAATTTTTTTTATAAATTTATTCTTTTAATACTTACCTACCATTACTTTAAATACCTGGAAAAAAAAAATTATGCAAATTCTTTAGATACGAAGGGAGTATCTATGATCTATCTTTTAATTTTCTTATAAATAATTAATTAAAATTATTTTTTATTAAATATTGCACTTTTTATTATTTATGTTATTGCTTACTTATGTTTTTTAATTTTAAATAAATAAATAAAATTTTATTTTTTTAAGAATTAAAAATAGTACTACTACTATTAAATAATATTTATTTATTTGTTTGTTAAATTATTACTCTCTCGTTGTCTTAGATAGGTCGTTGAACTACTACTTTTTTTGTAATTTAAAAAAAATATATAGAACGAAAATGTCTCTATTTATATAAAAAAATACTATGAATTTTAGCATTTATTTTAATTATTAATTTAAAAATTACTCCATTGTTTGGTTAATATTTTTACATTTTATTGTTTTTTGATGTCATATTTATATTTTGAAGTATTTTTGAAAAATGGTATTTTAGTTTATTAATTTATAATTGAAAATCCATAAAATACACTTTTGAGTTAAAGATAACTTTTTTTTTTAATTATTCGAAGTATTACTAATCTTATAATTATATAAAAAAAAAGTAAATTAATTACCATAATACCTTTGTTAGTTACTAACCAACCCACTCGTGTGTTTTAAAAGGGCAATTTTGGAACAATTTCTTATAATTAGAAAAAATTAAAGTATTTAATTTTAAACCATTAAATGTACTTTTTTTGCAAAAATTACCCTTATATTTTCACATAAAAAAAAAGAAGATAATTGATTTTATTTTTTTCATTTTAAATTAAATTAAAATTATACTCTCAACTTTTAATTTAATTATTTTATTTACTCACAAATTTTATTTTATTTTACTTTTTCAACTTTTAAATACAAATTTTAATTTTTTTGATATAAATATAATAAAAATAATATTTTTATTAATTTGCGGTCAAAATATAAAAATAAATATGTGACCTTCGCTAAATTCGAGTTGGGTAACATCGAATAGGCACCCCCTAATTAAAAGCCCCAAATTTACGAATTTGAACTCCTCTGATCATCATCGCCGGCGGGCACTGATAACCAGAGAAAGCGGCAGCTGCACGGAGTCATCTCTCAAGCTCATCTTGTTGGGCGTCGGCGGCACTTCTACGGTCGGGCCTCGAGCACCTGCAAAGTGCAGAAAACTACAACCAAAAATCAATAGCTCAATCCTGAAACCCTAGTTTCAAATCCGGGATATCAAAGATACAAACGCAATTCAAGGGAGTGAGTTGGCTCAGAGCGATGGACGGTCGTCACCGCAGTAGACTAGGGTTGGAGATTCCGAGGACTGAGGAAGATGGGTCTAGGGACTCGGTCGAAGAGGTGATGCTTGAAGATGATGAATGGGAAGATGTTGTTTGTTTGTGTCAAAAATGCTTAAGTGAATTTTATGAAGATTATTTCATTCTTTGTTTGATTATATTGTGAGTGTATGTTGTGGGACTGATTCGGAATCGGAGTCACACAGATTCGATCCCGATCAACTGCAACCAGTCTTGGCTGCTTCAAACACTGCATCCTCAAAGGTTTCTGTTTTCTTCGTAAAATCACAAGAGTTTCCAGAGACATTGTACACTAACTTCTTTGAGAAATACAAAACAAGTAAACCTTATCGATCGATGTTGGAACAATTTAATCACTTTGCAGATTCTAAGGCAAATGAGTCCACAGATGCAGCAGACGAATAACCTGTCTGGATGAAGTGGAGACAGAAGCCAATTCCTCGCCCGGGCATGAATACAAACAGAAGAAAAGAAATGAGGAAAACTTTATCAGATACAAGGTAACTATAATTCCTTCCCTCTTCTTAGAGCAAACTATTTATTTATAAGACATCATGGTTCCATTGCAAACGGAAACTAATATGAGTACTTTATTTTTACATGAATGCTCCTTCATGCTTGTTTCTCTTCATGATTCTCCAGATACTGAACAAAACTATCTACATATTGGCCATGTAGATGTCTATCCCCAATCATTGCACCTAAACCCTTTGCCCTGTCTCTAAATTTCCGCCCCTCGTCGCCTTCGTTTTCCATAACCGTTCTCACACATTCTGCCACAGCATTTCTCGTGTACGTTCCATCCTGTTCATTTCTAGCTACCTCCATTCCCACCTCCTTATCTGCAAAAACTCTAGCATTCAACCCTTGATCCACCAAAAAAGGCAACATAATAAGTGGTTTCCCAAACATTAGCCCTTCTACTATTGAACCCAACCCACAGTGAGTCAAGAACGCCCCTATTGAGTTGTGTCCCAGTATCTCCAACTGAGGTGCCCAGTTCTTCCACACAATTCCCCTGCCCTCGACTCTCTTTTCAAAGCCCTCCGGCAGCTCAATCAGGTCATCTTGACCTGACCCAGCTGGCTTTCTTAGTGCCCATAGAAAACTAAACCCGGAGAGTTCCAGACCGAGGGCGAGTTCACCTACTTGGGCCCTACTCAACACCACTTCACTTCCTAATGCAACATACACCACAGACTCTTTATCTTGACTGGAAAGCCAATCTCTGACAGAAATCCATTCTTCATTTTTACTGTTGTTGGTTTCTTGAACATTTGGTGGCATCAGACCGAGTGGGACCACGTCTATCTTGTGGAGCTCTTCAAGAAGCTTCAACCATTCGGGCTCAAGCTCATTGCAGTGCCTTATGATTATGGCATTAGATCCGGCAATCACCTTTCCAACCCGATAGCCGTCTGAAACACCCGAAGCATTCTTTCCAGCTGCGCCTAAGACCCAATTGGCCTCATGGAGCTTGAAAGCTACCTTAGTCTCAAAATTCACCCACTGTGGTGGGGCCAAGAAATCCTCTGCCCTCTTCCGGTCTTCTTCTCCGTTGATCATTGCCTCCGTACTCCCAAAGAATGCAAGGAACCACGCAGGGAATATGCTAAAGAAGTAGCGTGACATTCCTAGCCTGGTTGCAATCGAGGGTAGCCAATGGGCAGCAAAATCGTATATGATTGCATCGGCATCTGAGCCATCGAGGAAACGAGTTAGACCATCTTCCATCAAATCGAACCCTTGTTTCAGATGGTCCATGTCTTCGGCTCGGATGTCCATTGTGGCTTCGGCATTCTCAGGCAGGCCCTGAAGCTTGGGTAATGGGATCTTGACAAAAGTTATGGATGGAATTAGATGGGGAGGAAGCTTCGGGAGTCGGTCAATGTTTCGAGGGGTGGAGATGAAGGAGATCTTGTGGCCCTTTTGAGCTATGGATTTGGAGAGCTGAAAGAATGGAATTATGTGCCCAAAAGCCAGCCATGGAAACATTACTACATGCAACTTCTTGACATCATGTGAGGATTCTGTAGTACTCATTCCTTGATTTTTTTATTTTTTTTTGTTGTCTTTGTGTGTGAATTTGAGGTGAGATGTGAATGTTCTATATATGTACCAAATATGTTAGGTGTCAAAATCTGATCAACAAGAAAATACTAGATGATGTAGTTAGCATTGAATACCAACTTGCATTTTTAAAAACTACAGTACTCAATGATCTTGGAGTGCCGACATCAATAAAATACTCATCTAGTGAAATACTGTATGCAGTACAATTAAGGGATAAAATCATATTACGTCCTTCTTCTGCTCATTTTCATAAACGGCCATTAACTTTTTTTTTTCTCAGATATCGTCTTTTTGCTACTGTTTCCGGTCAAAAAGGTCACGTAAAAGACGATATCTGAGAAAAAAAAGTCTCAGATATCGTCTTTTTTGGCCGGAAACAGTTACAAAAGGACGATATGAAAAAAAGTTGATGGTCGTTTATAAAAATGAGCATTCTCGGAGGGACGTAATATGATTCTAACCCGTACAATTAACACTCAATAATTTTTACTTTAATTTTTAGTACTCCTTTCGTCCCGCGAATGTTTGCCAACTTGGTCAACTGTTTTTTTGTTTGACCGTCGATTACTTATGATAAAAAATATATAAAAATTATAAAAAAATACTAAAATATAAATTTTAAATGTTAAATTTTCCGAATCCGAATCATTCCCACAACATACTAAAATTCAAACAGAGAATGAAACAGTCTTGATAAAATTCACTTAAGATGGACTTGGTAACTAAAACCAATTCACACAAACAACATCTTCCCATCATCTTCAAGCATCACCTCTTCGGAGAATCATAGTTCCATTGCAATCTTCATGCTTGTTTTTCTTCATGATTCTCCAGATACTGAATAAAACGTTCTACATATTGTTCGTGTAGATATCTATCCCCAAACAGTACACCCAAACCCTTTGCCTTGTCTCTAAATTTCCGCCCCTCATTTCCTATAACCTTTCTCACACATTCCGCCACATCATTTCTCGTGTACGTTCCATCCTGTTCATCTCTAGCTACCTCCATTCCCACCTCCTTATCCGCAAGAACTCTAGCATTCAACCCCTGATCCACCAAAAACGGCAACATGATAAGCGGCTTCCCAAACATTAGCCCTTCCACTATAGAACTCCACCCACAGTGAGTCAAGAACGCCCCTGTCGACTCGTGCCCAAGTATCTCCAACTGAGGCGCCCAGTTCTTCCACACAATTCCCCTGCCCTCGACTCTCTCTTCAAACCCTTCTGGCAGTTCAATCGAGTCATCTTGACCCGACCCAGCTGGCTTTCTAAGCGCCCATAGGAAATTAACCCCGGAAAGTTCCAGCCCGAGAGCCAGCTCGCCTACTTGACCCTTACTCAACACAACCTCACTTCCTAATGCAACATACACTAAAGACTCTTTCTTTTGTCTCGAAAACCAATCTCTAACCGAGACCCATTCTTCCGTTTCGTTGCTGTTGATTATTTCTTGAGCTTTCGGCGGCATTAAACCGAGCGGGACGACCTCTATCTTGTGCAGCTCTTCTAGAAGCTTCACCCATTCGGGCTCGAACTCATTGCAGTGCCTTATGATCATAGCATTGGATCCAGCAATCACCTTACCAGCCCGATTCGTGTCCGAAAAGCCCGAAGCGTTGGTTCCAGCTGCGCCTATAACCCAATTGGCCTCGTAGAGCTTGTAAGCCACCTTCGTCTCGAAAGTCACCCACTCCGGCGGGGCCAAGAAATCCTCGGGCCTCGTCCGGTCTTCAAGCCCGTTGACCAAAGCCTCTGTACTCCCCAAGAAGGCCAAGAACCACGCGTTGAATATGCAGAAGAAGTAGCGAGATATCCCGAGCCTAGTCGCGATCGGAGGTACCCAATGGGCGGCGAAGTCGTATATGACTGCGTCGGCATTAGAGATTTCGAGGAAACGAGTTAGGCCATCTTCCATCAAATCGAAGGCTCGTTTCAGATGGTCCATTTCTTCGGCTCGGATATCCATGGTGGCTTCGGCGTTCTCGGGCAGGCCCGGAAGGTTTGGTAATGGGATCTTGACGAAGGTTATGGATGGGATTAGATGAGGGGGAAGCTTCGGGAGGCGGTCGATGTTTCGAGGGGTGGAGATGAAGGAGATCTTGTGGCCCTTTTGAGCTATGGATTTGGAGAGTTGAAAGAATGGAATGATGTGACCAAAAGCTAGCCATGGGAACATTACTACATGCAGCTTCTTGACATTACTCATCTTTGATTTCTGTTTTCTTGTCTGTGTATTTGAGGTGAAGATGTGTGTTTAATGGAGTGTATAGTTATATACTGAGCATAGCCGAGTGGTAAGGCCTGTGATGATGTGGGTGTAATTCCCCGGCGACGCAGGGTTCGAATCTCGGGTGAGACAAATTTTCATTGAAATATTATAAGGTTTGTCCTGAGGTTCGACTTGTTGGCTCTCTCTCACAGGTGTCTGCTACTCGGGCACATTCCTCGATTTACATCCTACTCGATCGAGGGACCTCCGATCGAGTGGGGGTGGAGTTTCTCGTCTCTCCTCCTTATAAAAAAAATAGTTATATACTACTTGTATAATTTATTAATGACGTTGTAGACCAACTTGCTTTTTTAAATTCATTGATGCCCCTTCCGTCCTACTACAATTCAACAAAATACAAGAGGAGCATTATTAAGAATTTCAATTCAATTTGAATTTGTGAGTTTAGCCGAGTTGTTTGAAAAAAATGTAGAGTTGGTGTTGAATTTTTTCGACTCAAAAATTTCAAAATCGATTCGAATTGAAAAAAAAATTTCGATAAATTCAATGGACTAGCTCGACAAATCGTGAACTACCGGACAACTCAATTTATTTTACTATTTTCTCACTAATATTTTCAGCTTTTTTGTAAATATATAAAAAAAATTATTGAAAACATTAGGTGAGAAATATTATATTAGAATTCATTTTATATATTCAAAACAATTATGATTAAATAAAATAATATATTTAAATAAAAAAAAGGTAAACTGAAATTATAATTTTAAATATTATTAAATGAATATTTAAAATTTTAGTCAATTTAAATATTATAATTATAATAATAATTATTCAATATTAATATTTTATTAATATTAAATTTAAATTTTATTAACAAATATTTTTATTATAATAAAAAAAATCGCTCAGAACGCAAATTGTAAGGTTAAAATTACTAATTTACGGTCCAAAAAATTTAAAACTAGAACTAAAGTAGCAAGAACGTGTTATTATATTTAAATTTAGTTCTTTTAAATGTTTTGATAATTTTTTGTCGAAAAAAGAAACGTATTTGTCGAAGAAAATTGAT
The DNA here is from genome assembly GCA_014843705.1 of Euphrasia arctica. Lineage (NCBI taxonomy): Eukaryota > Viridiplantae > Streptophyta > Magnoliopsida > Lamiales > Orobanchaceae > Euphrasia > Euphrasia arctica. The sequence continues at coordinate 4,411 of JACOMQ010007857.1, read as the reverse complement.
CGACTCAGTGGTTAATGAATTATTTTAAAATTAAAAAAAAAAAATTGAATGCGCTTCACTGAAACTCATCAGTGCACTGAACATCAAAATCCCCAAATTCGCAGATCTGAAAATTCCTCCGATGGCGGCTATTAATAACCAGAGAAAGCGTCAGCTTCACGTCGTCATGTTCCCATGGCTCGCCTTCGGACACATGGTCCCATACCTCGACCTCTCCAAACTCATCGCCGAAAACGGCCACCGAATCTCCTTCGTCTCCACCCCTCGAAACATCGACCGCCTCCCGAAACTACCCCCGCACCTCTCCCCTTCCATCTCCCTCGTCAAGATCCCCCTCCCCATCCTCGCCGCCGGCCTGCCGGAAAACGCCGAGGCCACCTCCGACATCCCCGCCTCCCAAATGGGCCTTCTCAAAAAAGCCTTCGACGCCCTCGAGCCCGGCCTGACCCGTTTCCTCGAGGAATCCGACCCGGATTGGATCATCTTCGACTTCGCCCCTCACTGGCTGCCGCCCGTCGCGGCCCGGCTCGGGATCTCCCGGGCCTTCTTCATGATAATCAACGCCTGGTTTCTGGCCTTCTGCGGCCCGCCGGAATCTCTCATCAGCGGGTCGGATTATCGGACCCGGCCCGAAGACTTCATGGCCCCACCGAAATGGGTCGAGTTCGAGACCAGCGTCGCTTACCGCCGCTTCGAAGCTAAATGGATCGTCGGGTCGGGCCAGAAAAACGACTCCGGATTTTCGGATTTGTACCGAGCAGGTAAAGTCATATTCGGGTCTGAAGCGATTCTCGTCAGGCACTGCAACGAGTTTGAGCCGGAGTGGCTAACTTTGCTCGAGGAGCTTTACCAGAAGCCGATTCTCCCATTAGGGTTAATGCCGCCTAAACCGCAAAACCCTAATGCTGAGACGTGGGTTCGGATTAAAACCTGGCTCGACAGTCGGAGTAAAGGGTCGGTGGTGTACGTGGCGCTCGGGAGTGAGGTGACACTGAGTCGAGATCAACTCGGCGAGTTGGCTCGTGGGCTCGAGTTATCCGATGTCCCTTTCTTTTGGGTTCTAAGGAAGCCATCTGGAGACTCGACTGAGTTGGTGCTTCCGGATGGGCTTGAAGAGAGGGTGAAGGGTCGTGGGATGGTGTGGAGAAGTTGGGTGCCTCAGCTCGAGATTCTCAGCCATGAGTCGGTTGGAGGGTTCTTGACTCATTGCGGATGGAGTTCGATTGTCGAGGGGATTATGATGGGTCAGCCGATGATCACACTGCCTTTTCTGGTGGATCAAGGTTTGAACTCGAGGGTCATTGTCCAGAAGCAACTAGGGTTGGAGATTCCGAGGAACGAGGAAGACGGGTCGTACACGAGAGACTCAGTCTCTGCCACTGTCAGAAAGGTGATGCTTGAAGATGATGGGAAGATGCTGAGGGAGAGAGCTAAGGAGATGGGGACGATGTTTGGTGATTTTGAGCTGCACAATGCATACATCGACAAAGTCATCGACTTCCTCGAGAACCATATCAGTGCATCCCCATCTATTTGAATAAATGTCATTTGTATGATATGACAATTGCAATTGCAAATCTGCAATTTGCTTATCTATAATCAAGAATGACTTCAGAACAATTACCATATTTTATTTGTTTGTATAGTCACCTCATAGTGAGAGTACCAAAGAATAAAATCTGGAAAGAAAAAAAATCAAAATACCGCAGGATTGAGATGCATCGATTTAACAGCAGCATCCGAAACCGGGCTCTCAGTAAAAACAATCTCGATAAAATCTGAAAAGAGAAATAATATAAAACACGATTAAGGCAACACTAAATTACCTGCCCGATTAAGAGAGGGAAGAAATAAACAAGTTACCTTTTCCAAAAATAGATAGAAGGCATCTTCGGGTGTTATTGCCAAAAGGTGTTCCACCTTGGAGCCCCTTCTGTTCCCCGACTGAAAATGCAAATGAATGAACAGAAAGTGGTTTTACAGAGAAACGAAAAAATCACACACAGAAGCCAGAACAACTCGGTGAATCTGTAGGGGAAACATTGAAGTTCTTGTCCTCATTAAGAGCCAATGATTTTCCTGTTAAACAAAGAAGCTCCTAATGACGTCTAGTGACGTCTTTCTTAGTCAGTCTCACAGTTCAATTTCTGCCTTGTATGCTTCAACATCGTCTATTTTTTCAATAAGGTTTCAAATCACTAGCATTTTCAGATCTAGAGCTCGATTCCTACCACCGTCAGGATTTGAACTATAATAATAATCTGATTCATTGAAACATATCCAACCTAAATTTGACCCCTGTAGGAAACAAAGCCTGGATGGTATCGTTGCTAGCACAATTGACGGCAAGAAATGGATTTTCGACAATAGACATTAGACATGTCTAAGGATTGTTTCATCAATCTGCAAGAAATATGCATGTAATGCAAGAATGCCCACATAAATCATCCACGTAAGAAAGTACCTTGTTGTCATTCCTTTTAACATGGAATCAACAAAGCAGCACATCCAGCAACACTGGACCGGATGCATCAATTACTATGCTTTTGCCTGCAAGGCAAATCATCTTATAAATAAATAGCAGAAATTATATCGTTTCCTCCCTGTCCATATCTGTAAGCAGGGATATTCTATAAACAACAAGGAAACATCAGGCCAAGCATATGACACAGAATTGCAATCAATTGATTCAGGTTCATATAAATGTGACGGGAATAAAAAACAAAAAACTCTCACCCATCATATGTATAACATAAATGATATTGAAGAGGGGAGATCTAGCTATTTTACTCTTAAAATAATGTATTCCACCGAAAACAAGGTACAATGCAAACTCATACAGTAAGATAAACTGGTCCTAAGATTGATAACTTGATCATTTCAAAATTATATCCAGGATATCCAGGTGTGCTATACTTTGATAAATATGCAATGGAAGGTAAGCATACTATTAACAATGTTTCAAAATACGACAGAGGCATACGCCTCGACTCGCGAATACGCGTACCGCCTCGGCGTTTAGCTGGGCTGAGACACACAAGTCAACGCCGTTTTAGATATTGCACACCTCGAAACGTGAGTTAGACAAGTGAACTGAGTTTTTTTTTTTTTTTTTTTTTTTTAATTTGACCTTTAAAGATAACATCATTCTCTTCACATATGAACATTGTAGAAAAGATAACAGAGAAACAAAAAGAAGATGCGAATTGTGAGCGATGAGCGATTAACTAAAAGAAAATATACTACAAACCCTAAACATATAATATAATAAAAATAAATACTAAATATATATAAAATAATAAATATGTATACTAAATAATAATAAAATAAAGGGTAACAAGAACTCAAGCAGAAAAAAGTTCAAAAGATACTGATTCCTATTTATGTATATATATATATATATATCAAATAAAGTTTATTTTCTCAAAAAAAAAATGTTTATTACATGAAAAAATTCAAATCAATGAAAAATCAGTTGAAATCACATTTTTTTTAAATTGACATCTTTTAAATGAGATATCTTCATATTTAACCACTTTTTAACCACTCGCTATTTTTAACCCATTTTCTAAATTATGGCATTAATATAGTAAATTTGTGCTACATTATTGTTTATGATTTTATTTTAGTGTTTTTGTTGAAATATTACTATTATTAGTAAAGTATTTTTTTATGCAAAAAAAAAAAGGAAAAAACTGACGCATACACCTTGTTCTGCCTCGAGATGTACGCCACGCACCTCAAGTGAAAACCGCCTCAAATACGAGTCATGACTTTTAAAACACTAACTAATAAGGATCTACTGCGGACAATAACTCAGGCTAACTCTCTTACTTTGGACTAGCCTAAGACATTGCTAATCAGAGAAGCATCATTATAAGCAAGCATACATTAAACGGTGAATACTGGCAATGAACATACATGTATGCATACATGAATATAAGATATAACTCCAATACCCTGGAATTTGACAGCTCTTGAAAGATTAATACTATAAGATATGGAAAATCACTTTCAACCACCAATATCCATTAAATTAAAATGTAAAAAGGAGGAATTAAAGAAATTTGAAGTGCCAGCATATATTACAAAAATTACCTTGCCTTGCATGTACTTGGAATTCTGGGCATATTGGTTTCCTTAGCTCTTCGACCACAATTACCACATGACCCGTGGCAAGGCATATTCTCATATTTATAGAGCCTTGTCTGCTTCAACTAAAATAATTACCAAATTGTCTTGGGAATTTCCAGACCAATCCAATGGAATGTTTTAGTACAATACGCTGTCTGTCCTATGTGGAGCCTCTTTGATCATTAATTCCCTGGATTAACATTGTATGAGTTTGAGGATTAAGCGTGCAACCATATTTTTCCATGACATGCACCAGCTCAGAGCATCCATCCACAAA